>WNWU01013765.1:3502740-3551048 GCA_012654045.1 Ptyas mucosa | reverse complement strand
CTTTCAGCTGGGGCCTGGGGTGGTGCCAAACCAGACGGGCCAGGAGAGGGGGGGGCCTTGCCTCCTCCTCCTCTTCACTTTCGGAGGGTTCTTCCTCCGAAGGTCTGGGCTCGGGAGCCGAAGACACAACAGGTATCCAGCGTCGCCTGCTCCAATTTTCCAGGAGTTCCCAGGGCATCAATATGGCCCAACAATCCCAGCACCGCAGGGGGGGCTAATCCAGCAGCCGGCTGTAGTTCCCCCCCTCTCTGCAGCTCAGCAAGCAGTTCAGCAGCCGGCCACCCACCCTCAGCAGGCGGCCATCCAGCAACCAGCAGCAGCTCTGCCACAGGTTCCAGCTCAGCCGCCTGTAGCCAGGCCCAATCCACCTGTGACGCCAATGCCACCCTGCTTCAGAGCAACATTTGATGGTACACCTGCCAAACTGGCTTACTTCCTCAGCAGAGTCTGGGCTCATATAGATCAGTATGGAGACCAATATGAGTCAGATCGGGACATGGTATCAGCGATTTCTGATGGGATGAATGAGGGGGAGGTTAGACCGAATCAATGAAAATGAAGCCACAGTAAAGGTGATGAAGCAAGGTAATCAACTCATAAAAGACTTTGTATGGGACTTTAAATGGGTTGCAGGGAACCTGAGGCATTGGCCGAACCGCATACTTCTACACTATTTTAAAGAGGCCATTGATCAAGAAGTCAGAACAGCCTGTGGGGTCAGGGGGGGTGCCTGAGCGACTGCACAATTGGTATACCATGTCCATAGCTCTAGACAGAGAAATTCACCCCACCGCAAAACCCCAGCAGAGAAGCCTCCTCGGAGAGCTTTAGCTAGACGGCTCCTTTCAAAGCCTGCTGAAGTCTTCCCCCCTCAACTGGCAAGGGTGGTTAAATCTATCAGTGTGGAGAACTGGGGCATCGAGCTTCTGAGTGCCTGGCCCCTGCCCCACTTCCACAACAATGTCCAGCCACAGCAGGTCAAGGCAGAAGGGCTCCAAGGAAGGCCTCAGACACCAGTCGATTTGCCAGGTAGAGTTTCCCCTCCCCACTGAGGAGAGTGAGGAACCTCCAGCCAAAGATGCCCCTCCCAACGAGGCAAGCAGAGAAGATGACCCGATGGTAAGTTCACCCATCCCTCCTTTTCAATTTAAGTGAAATTGGTGGTGGTGGAGCTCTGGATCGGGTTGTGCCTTTGCGGCCTCTGACCCGGTGCCGATCTCACCTGGCTCCCTGGTTTACCGAGGAGCTAAGGGAGATGAAGCGCTGGAAAAGATGCCTAGAGAGTAGTTGGAGGGCCAGTCTTTCTGAATCTGACCAGACACTGGTAAGATCTCACATTAAGAATTACCTAGTGGCAATAAAAGCAGCAAAATGTAACTATTTTGCTGCTCTTATTGCATCATCAGATAACCGCCCGGCCGCCCTGTTTAGGGTGACCCACTCCCTGCTCCACCAGGGAGCATGGGAAGACCCCTTGGAGGGTAGAGCCAAGGATTTTTTACAGTATCTGCATGACAAAATCACTCAGATTCGGGAAAACCTGGACTCCGACTGGGTGGTCTCAGGGCGAATGACTGAGGCAGGTCTTGTGAATATTATCTGGGACGAGTTTGATCCCGTGGCTCCTGATGATGTGGACAGGATTCTGGGTAGACTGAACGCGACCACATGTTTGTTGGACCCGTGTCCCTCCTGGTTAGTGCTGGCTTCTCGGGAGGTGACGCGAGGTTGGCTCCAGGGGATTATAAATGTTTTGTTGAGTGAGGGTGTCTTCCCCGCTGCCTTGAAAGAGGCGGTGGTGAGGCCTCTCCTCAAGAAGCCTTCCCTGGACCCGACAGTGTTATCTAATTATCGTCCAGTCTCCAACCTTCGCTTTGTGGTGAAGGTTGTCGAGAGTGTGGTTGCGCGGCAGCTCCCCCAGTACCTGGATGAAACAGTATATCTGGATCCGTTCCAGTTGGGTTTCAGGCCTGAGTGCAGCATGGAAACGGCATTGGTCACATTGGTTGATGAACTCTGGAGGGCTCAGGACAGAGGTTGCTCCTCTGTCTTGGTCCTATTAGATCTCTCAGCGGCTTTTGATACCATCAACCATGGTATCATGCTGCACCGGTTGGAAGAGTTAGGGGTGGGAGGCACCGTGTTGCAGTGGTTCTCCTCCTTTCTCTCCAACCGGTGACAGTCTGTGTTGGCAGGGGGGCAGAGGTCAACCCCGAGGCACCTCATTTGTGGGGTACCACAGGGGTCAGTCCTCTCGCCCATTCTGTTCAACATTTATGTAAAGCTGTTGGGTGAGATCATCCGTGGTTTCGGGGTGAAGTATCATCAGTATGCTGATGATACTCAGTTGTACATCTCCACCCCGGACCACCCCAACGATGCCCTTGAAGTGATGTCCCGGTGCCTGGAGGCCGTACAGATCTGGATGGGGAGTAACAGGCTCAGACTCAACCCATCCAAGACTGAATGGCTGTGGTTTCTGATGTCCCAATATAGTCAGTTGGTGCCATCACTGACTATTGGGGGCGAATCATTGGCCCCCACAGAGAGGGCTCGCAACTTGGGCGTCCTCCTGGACTCACGGCTGTGTTTAGAAGAGCACCTGATGGCCGTGACCAGGGGGATTTTTTATCAGGTTCGCCTGATCCGCCAGTTGCATCCCTTTCTAGATCGGGACTCTTTACACACGGTCACTCACACCCTCGTCACTTCCCGCCTGGATTACTGTAATGCTCTCTACATGGGGCTCTCCTTGAGGAGCACCCGGAGGCTCCAGCTGGCGCAGAGTGCAGCTGCGCGGGTGGTTACGGGAGCGACATGGCGTTCCTGTGTGACACCTCTCCTGCGCGGTCTTCTGGGTGCGCTTCAAGGTTTTGGTTACTACCTTTAGAGCGCTCCATGGCTTAGGACCTGGCTATTTACGAGACCGCCTACTGCCACCAGTGGCCTCCCACCAGCCGGTACGCTCTCATAGAGAGGGCCTCCTCCGGGTGCCATCGGCCAAACAATGTCAACTGGTGGCCCCCAGGGGGAGAGCCTTTTCTGTGGGGGCACCTACTATCTGGAATGAGCTCCCCCCGGAGATTCGGAGGATCCCAGACCTACGCACCTTCTGCCGTGCTCTTAAGACCCTTTTATTTCGCCAGGCAGGCCTGGCCTGATTCTCCTTTTTTAAAAATGTTATAAATTTTAATTCATTTTAAATTTTGGGGGTTTTAATATTTTTACGGCCAAATTTATTTAATTGCATTTTAATTGGGTTTTAAATGTTATACTTGTATGTTTTATTTATGGCTGTTCACCACCCTGAGTCCTTCGGGAGGAGGGCGGTATACAAATTAAATAAACTGAAAACTGAAACTGAAAAACTGAAACTGAAAAACTGAAACTGAAAACTGGTGCCAGAGATGGGGGAGCAAGGAGAACTGCCAGCAATAATAGATACAGGCTGTACCAGATGTTTAATTGGACTTTCAATTGTTGAACAATTGGGGATCAAAACAAGAGCCTTAAGCGCCTAATTAAATTTCACCAGGTGGATGGGACATTAATTGGAGGAGTCCCAGCCACCCATATTACAGAATTGCTTAGATTAGAAATTGGAAGACATCATGAATTTATACGATTTATAGTAACCCCAAAGATGTCAGAATCTGTCATACTGGGCCTGGCTTGGCTGGACAAGTGGGCCCCCACCATTAAATGGGAAGATGGATACCGGAAAATCATAATGGGTGTTGGCCCACTACCTCCTGTCCCTCCTCCCAAGGAACAGCCTACCCATAAGGGCCAGCTGGTTTAGACAGGCCTCCAGGCGAACCCCAAATTCCTAAGGTATATAAAGACTTAGCCGAAGTGTTTAGCGAGGAGAAATGTAACATCCTCCCCCCTCACCAGGCCACAGATTGTGCCATTGAATTAGAACCGGGAACCAAGTTGCCAAAACCCAGGATGTACTCCATGACCCCTGATGAAATGACCAAGCTGAGGAAGTACATTGACACCAACCTAGCCAGAGGGTTCATTGAGCTTGCGAAATCCAGGGTGGCCACCCCCATATTGTTTAAAGAGAAGAAAGATGGGGAGCTGAAATTATGTGTTGATTTTCATGCACTTTGCATACAAAACACCTACCCCCTACCACTAATGAAAGACTTGCTGAACCACTTGTCAAAAGGCAAGATTTTCACCAAGTTAGATCTAAGGGAAGCCTACTACTGGGTTCGCATAAAGGAGGGAGATGAATGGAAGACTGCTTTTAACTGCCCCCTGAGCAGTTTCCAATTCTGGAAACTTTTTGGAACTCCAAGGGCCCCTGCAGTCTTCATGCAACTGATCAATGAAGTTCTGCATGAACACCTGTATAAGGGAGTCCTTGTTTACCTGAACAACATTCTTATATTCAGCAAAAAAAAAGGAAGAACATGTCAAATTAATCAGGCAAGTGCTGAAAAAACTCCTAGTGGCCAAACTTTATGCAATGCTGTCAAAATGTGAGTTCTATAAGGAGTCCTTGGACTACCTGGGCTACAGGGTGTCAAATCAAGGAATCAAAATTGACCTGGGGAAAGTGAAGGCGATGCTAGACTGGCAACCCCCATGAACACGTAAGCAACTTCAAAGCTTCCTGAGGTATGCAAATTTTTACAAACAATTCATCCCTTCCTTCGCCGAGGTTGCTCTCCCCTTGACAGAACTACTAAAAACCAGTCCATCTCCCACCAAGCCAAAACCTAGCCAACCCCTAGCTTGGACAATGGACTGTCAAAAATTCTTTGAACAATTAAAATGCCTATTCGCAGTGGAGCCAATCCTCCAGCACCCTGACCCAAATAAACCATTTGTAGTCCAGGCTGATGCTAGTGATGTGGCAGTGGTGGCTATTCTACTGCAAAGGAATGCCCAAAACAAACTAATGCCATGTCCTTACGTATCAAAAAAGTTAACGGACAGATTTCCGGTGGCGCCGGGCTGCATTGAAGACGCCCGTCCATGGGCGCCCGTTCCTCAGCACCGTAAAAGCCGCCAGAACAGCAGAAAAGCGCTGTCTGGTGGCTTGAAAAATCTCTCCCTGGCCAAAGGGGAGAGGGAAGAGCAGGCAGGTGAAGGTAGAGCTCCCCAAGTGCCCCAGAGAAAATTCTGGGGCGCGAAGAGTGAGAGTTCCCTAGAAACCTGCCAAGCAGCTCCGGACTCAGGGACGACTCTGCGGGGGCAGAGCAAGATGCCGCGACCACATCTGCAATTAAGGACTGAATTGGATATTTTAAACTGCAGCAGGCGGGACAAGCCAGGAGAGACAAGACTGCAAGTATCCTGACTTGACTCCAATGTTAATGTGTATTGCCTCCTTCGGAAGTACTAATTAAAGAGAGTGGAAACAAAATGGCGTTTGAGGCTTGAAAGGATGTGGAAAGTGAAAGTTAAGGAAAAGTTTCTTTTAAAGCCTCTACTCTTTGTTGGAAAGTAAATTTATTAAAGAAGAAGGAGGACTTTTAAAAGTACTAATTTAAAATAAACAGAAAAAGAAAAAGATTTTCTGAGTTTGTGGAAACTTTTCTTTTGGCTGCTGGTAGGCAAAAAGGGAAAAAAAGGGAGGGGGAAATTAACCCACACCGGAAAATGGCTTCAAAACCAGTAAAGACTGTCCCTACTAAAGGGTCTGGGAGTGCCGGTAGTTCTCCAGCCCACACTTCGAGATTGCAAGTTCTTATCCCCCCCCAACAGAGCCACAGACTTTAACATTAGAAATGTTACAAGAAGTTTTAAAGGTTACACGGGATAAACTTGCCACTGTGATTGATCAGAAGATACAATCAGTCTCAGATGAGATTTCAATTCGGAACCAGGAAATTAGGGAAGATATACTTTTGGCATTTCAAGGTTTGGCAGGTCATATTGAAATTTTGGATGATAAGGTGGAAGAGAGAAAACAATCTAATGAAATCTTGGAGAATAAATTGGAGGTAGCCCAGGGAAAAATTGAAAGGGCTGAAGCTGATGTAACAATGATGCAATACAGAGATATGGAATTTGCTCTAAGAATAAGAGGGGTGAAAGAGAACAAACAAGAGAATTTGAAAGAGATGATGTCAGAGGCATTGGTGCAGGCGTTGGGGGAGCAGAAAGCCGAGCTTGGCTGGCAGATAGACAAGATATATCTTGTTAATTCATGGGTGGCCAGACAGAAATACCTACCAAGGGACATTGTAATATGTTACTACAAGGAGATTATGTAATGAAATTTTACAAGCTACTTTTAAAAACAGGCTACAAGTCAGGTCAGGAGGTTATGACAATGAAGGAAATTCCCCCAAAAATGTTGAGGGCCAGAAGGGAGTATTCCTTTTTGGTGGATGAGCTGAGAAACCACCAGTTACTGTATAGATGGGAAGTGCCAGCTGGTTTAGTGGTGAACTACTCAGGAGAAAGATATCGGCTTAATACAATACGCAAAGCAAGAGATTTCCATGCCAATGTACTAAAGGCTGGACCATCCAAATCACCAGAAGTGAAAAGAAAGTAGGAAGAAGTGTGGGGAAGCAAAGGAGAAAGAAAAGAATTGCTGGCAATAGTTCAGGGGGGAGTCTCGACTAGTCAAGAAGACCTTCTACAAATACAGATAGAGTTAATTGATATAACAGAAGAGCCAAAGGATCAAAGACAGACCAGAGCTGCAACAGCCAAACATAAGGAAGACCTAAGATTGCAACAACTGCAGATGGCAACTTGAGAAACTACAAAAACAGAAGCTGACCCAGAGGAGCCAGACCCAAAGGTCAAATGAAGCAAGACCATCAGCAAATGCTCCAAAGGCTTCAGAGATTTAAGGATTGGAACTAGATTCCTAACCTGGAATGTTAATGGCTTGAATTCACCACAGAAGAGGAGGAAAATATTTCATTATCTTAAACAATTTAAAAATGATGTAATTTGTTTGCAAGAGACTCATATTAGAATACAAGATCAAAAATATCTAATAAATACAAGACTAGGTACACATTATGTGGCAGCAGCACCAGAGAAGAAAAATGGTATGTTATATATTTGAAAAGAGATTTAATTGCAAAATTAATTGAAGCAAACGATCAAGGAAGATTTTTAGCAATTGAACTTTTAGTGAAAGGAGAAAAATTACTTTTAATTGGAGTTTATGCACCGAATCAACAACAGGATAATTTTTATAAACTTTTACACTCAAAGCTGATACAATGCGATTACAAAACATGCATTTTACTTGGGGATTGGGATGGAGTTTTAGATATTAAAAAAGATAAGAAGGGACCCAAGCAAAATCTTTTAACAAGAGCAAGATTGCCAAAGTCCTTTTTTGAGATGATGGAGGATTGGGAGCTGAAGGATATTTGGCGTGAAAGAAACCCAACTGAAAAAGATTTTACCTTCTTTTCTGATAGACATCAATCCTTTTCAAGGATTGATTTTATTTTAACTACTAATGATCTTTCTCCTAGGGTGAAGAACATGAAGATATGTTCAAGAACACTAACAGATCATAGCCCAGTTTGGATGGAATTGGAGTATGGAAGGGGAATTAAGAGGTCTTGGGGGTTAAATGAAAATTTGTTTAGATATGAGGAAAATGTAAAGGAATGTAAGAAGTTTATGAAAGATTTTTTTGCTATAAATATGAAAAAGGGTACTATGGAAATGGTGTGGGATGTGAGTAAAGCATACATGTGAGGTATTTTGATATACTTGATAGGAAGGTATTAGAAGAGGAGATAAAGAAAAAAGAATAAGCTTTGATAATGAATCCAGCAGATAAGAAAATTAAAGAGGTAATTAATTTACTGAAAGGGCAATTTAATATGTTGGTAGCAGACCAAGTGGCAACTAATCTACAATATGCCAAAAAAAATACTTTTTGTAATGCTAATAAACCAGGTAGGTGGCTAGCTTATTTCTTAAGAAAAAAACAGAAATCAAGGACAATAGAGAAAATAAAATATAAAGGGAAAGAGGTTTATCAACAAGAGTTGATTAAGAAATCTTTTTTAGAGTTTTATTCAAGATTGTATGTTGCTGATAAAATTCAAGATATAGATATAGATAGATACTTACAGAATGAGGATATTCATATAATTTCACAAGAGCAGAGGGATAGTTTAAACCAGTTAATAACTTCCGAGGAAATTCTGCTTGTAATTAAACAACTGAAAGTGGGTAAAGCTCCTGGGACGGATGGTTAGATAGTTGTTTATTACAAAAATTTACAGGAGGAAATGGTGGAACCACTGAAGGAATTATTTAATAATATACAACAGGGAGGTGAGGTACCTCCATCTTGGAAGACAGCTTTTATTTCCCTAATCCCAAAAGAGGGTCAAGATCATACAGACCCAAAAAATTATAGACCTATATCACTTTTAAATACAGATTATAAGATTTTTGCTAAAGTGTTAGCAAACAGATTAATGATAGTTATGCAATAAATGATACATCATGATCAAACAGGTTTTATAACTGGGAGACAAATGAAAAGTAATGTAAGACACATTGTTAATATACTAGAATATTTGGGGAGAAACAACCAGGTCCCTGCAGTGCTAATATTCCTTGATGCAGAGAAAGCGTTTGATCAATTGAATTGGCAATTTTTATTGAAATTAACGGAAAGGATGCAATTTGGGGAATATTTTATACAATCTATTAAGGCAATATATCAGAAACAAACAGTGCAAATAATAATCAATGGTGGCTTAACTGAAAATTTTAAAATAGAAAAAGGAACAAGACAAGGTTGCCCTTTGTCGCCATTATTGTTTATTTTGTCATTGGAAATATTGCTGAATAAAATATGTGGGTCAGATGAAATAAAGGGAATTAAAATTAGACAGTATGATTATAAATTACGAGCATTTGCAGATGACCTGGTTGCCACTTTGACCCAACCAGCACAGTCAATCATGGTTTTGATGGACATAATCAAATTGTATGGACAAGTATCTGGTTTTAAAATAAATGCAGCCAAAACGAAGATAATAGCTAAAAATATGACTAGAAATCAAAAAGAAGAGATGGAAGTGGTAACAGGATTTGAAGTAGTAAAGAAGGTTAAATATTTAGGGGTTAACATCTGTCTACGAATACGAAACTATTCCAGTATAATTATGAACCATTGTGGCAAAAAATACAGATAGAGATGGAAAGTTGGAAAAAATTACAATTATCTTTGCTGGGAAGGATAGCTTCAGTCAAGATGAATGTTTTACCAAGGTTTTTATTTCTTTTCCAAATGATTCCTATACTTAAAAAAGACCAAAATTTGAAGGAGTGACAAAAGGGTATAAATAACTTTGTTTGGGCAGGAAAGAAGCCATGCGTAAAGCAGAGAATAATGCAAGATTCTTGAGAAAGGGGAGGTCTTAAAATGCCTATATTAGGCAATTGCTTTATCGGCAGTTAGTGATTGGGTGAACTTGAAGGAGGAAAGGATATTAAATCTAGAGGGATATGGTCTGGTCTACGGCTGGCATGCCTATTTATTATATGATA
Source organism: Ptyas mucosa (assembly GCA_012654045.1). Lineage (NCBI taxonomy): Eukaryota > Metazoa > Chordata > Lepidosauria > Squamata > Colubridae > Ptyas > Ptyas mucosa. The sequence goes on along the minus strand of WNWU01013765.1, from coordinate 3,541,535 downwards.
AAAAAGTAGACAGGACTTTTAAAAGCCACATATTAAGAAATGCTTTATTGTGAGTCTGGAAAAAATATCAATATAAATTAAATGATAAGTTACCAATGTGGACAGTACCCAGACACGCGATAGAGAATATAAGTGTAGAACAAAAACAAGATGAGATTACATACAAGGAACTTTTGTATAAGGAGGGAAATAGATTTCAATTAAAATCTATTCAACAATTAAGAGAAGATAGAGTAATTAAAACATGGTTTCAGTATGGTCAGCTGCAGGCCAGATGGAGAGAAGATCAAAAAATTGGTATTTTGCAACACGATGAAAATTTGATAAAACAAATAAGAGATAAAAGTCAAATGCACATAAAAAGGTTGTATAATGCACTACTGGAAATAGATTCAGAAACTGAGCTAGTTAAGGATTGCATGATAAAATGGGCACAAAATATAGGAGAAGTAATAACGATAGAAACGTGGGAAAAGATATGGGTTAGAAATGTAAAATTTACACAAGCCCAAAATTTAAGTGAGAATTTTTACAAAATATTTTATAGATGGCATCTAGATCCAAAAAAACTTGCATGTATGTATCCAAATTAACAATCTAAGTGTTGGAGATGCGAGTGTCAGGATGCTACATATTACCATATATGGTGGTCATGTAAGAAAATTAAGGCTTTTTGGATAAAAATATGGTGGATTATTCAAAATATTTTAAAGAAAAAGATTAAATTTATGCCACAGTTCTTTTTTCTGGGTATGGTTATGGATTGTATGGTAATAGAAACCAAGTTGATATTAAATTTGATAACAGCAGCTAGGTTATTAGTGGCACAGTACTGGAAGAAGGAAGATTTACCCACCATCGAGGAATGGACATTAAAAGTAGTGCACCTGGCAGAAATGGCAAAATTTTCTGCATATTTGAAAGATCATTCAAACGAAAGATACATATTGGAATGGAGAAGATGGATTGACTACATTCAAAACAAGTATTGGACTAAGAAACTTCAGATAGCTTATGAATGAAATATTTAAACTAAATTATAGTTTATAGTTTATGTTTATAGTGGTTAGAGGTATATTTCTGAGACCCAACCAGCAGTCCAAGCATGCACTAGAACACAAACACGCCATGGTTCCGACCTTCCTGAAGACAGGTTGACAGCAGAGCTAAAAGTGGCACTCTCAACCGATGCCTGGTTCGAGGAAAATCAGGCGGACCTAACCCTAAGAGAGGGATTGGCTTGGAAGGGGAATAAGATTTATGTGCCCAGCAGCATTCAACTCCTGGTGCTAAAGCAGAGTCATGATTCTCGACTGGGGGCCACTTTGGATTTTTAAAAACCCTCCATTTGACTAGAAGACAATTCTGGTGGCCAAGAATGAAAGCTGATGTAGAGGACCATGTTAAAAGCTGTGCCACCTGCGCCACCATGAAATCCAGACAAGGGAAGCCCCCTGGGCTTATCCAGACCATGGCCAAACCCACAAAACCCTGGGAGGAGATTGCAATGGACTTCATAGTCGAACTCCCTGACAGCGGAGGGAACAAGGTGATTTGGACTGTCATTGATTTATTCTCCAAACAAGCACACTTCACTTCCTACAACAGACTACCCTCAGCCAAAAAGCTGGCAAAAGTTTTCGTGAAGCTATAGACTACATGGGGTTCCAAGGAGAATAATATCAGATCGCGGGATCCAGTTTACTGCTAAGTTCTGGAAGGAGTTCCTGCGGTCTATTGGGTCATCCCAGTGTCTTAGCTCAGCTTTCCACCCATCGACTAATGAATCCGCTGAAAAATTGAACGCAATGGTGGGACAATACATTAGATGTTATGTAAATTATCAACAAGAAAACTGGGCAGAGTTATTACCATTTGCAGAAGTGGCTTATAATAATGCAGTACACAGTAGTGAAGTAGTGAAAAGGTTGACTCCTTTTCAAATAAGTACGGGCATGGATTTTGTGCCAATGCCTGAGTTGCCTAGAGAGCCACCCACTTCCATATCCCTAACAGAATGGATGACCTCATTAAAAAAGGATTGGGAGAATACTAAGAAAGCTTTAGCTGAATCAGCAGAAAAATATAAGGCCCAGACCGACAAACGCCAGTCTCTCCAACCATCTTTCCGAATAGGAGATAAGGTATATTTGTCAACCGAATATCTAAGCTTGAGGTTGCCTAGCAAGATGTTTGGACCCAAATTCATAGGTCCCTTCCCTATAGTGAAAGTGATTAACCCAGTGACTATCCAACTTAGCCTCCCTCACATATTAGGGAAAGTGGACCCAGTTTTTCACAGTAGCTTATTGAAACCAGCAAGAGGATCTAACTTAAGGCCCTTACCAGTTGCTCCCCCCTCCTTTGGTAGTACAAGAGGAGACTCATTATGAAGTTAAGAAGATCCTTGACTCTAGACCAGTGGGTCTCAATCTTCCTAATGCCGCGACCCTTTAATACAGTTCCTCATGTTGTGGTGACCCCCAACCATAAAAGTATTCCTAAAACCATTGAAAATATGTGTTTTTGTATGGTCTTAGGTGACCCCTGTGAAAGGGTCGTTCAACCCCAAAAGGGGTCCTGACCCACAGGTTGAGAACCACTGCTCTAGACTATACAGGGGTTGGTTACAATATTTGGTACACTGGAAGGGTGCCTGACTGGTGCAATAGACTAAGGCACTGATTAACATTCAGATGCCTGCAATTACTGCAAGTTCTAATCTCACCAGGCTCAAGGTTGACTCAGCCTTCCATCCTTTCTAAGGTAGGTGAAATGAGGACCCAGATTGTGGGGGCAATAAGCTGACTTGTATAAATATACAAAAGTATGAAGGCTATTGCTTAACACATTATAAGCCACCCTGAGTCTCCGGAGAAGGGCGGCATATAAATCAAATCAAATTAAAATTAAATTAAGGGTTACCCGTTATCTGAAGCTACTTGGGTGAAAAGCTGGGATGTGAATGCTGATACTCTAGTGAAGCAATTTCATAATAAATTCCCTGAGAAACCAAAGGGTCCTCCTGGAGGGGAGAAAGGGGGTTAAGAGGTGATGTACAAGGCATTAACCCCTTCTTTTGTATTTTGTCTGTTTTATTTTTCTGGGTGTGTTTTTTTCTGTCAGCTTTGGAAGCCGTATTAGGCCAGAAGCTTCCATGCTGCCACCTTCTCATGTGTGGGAAAGTAGGAGGGGGATTTAGTAGAGGGGTTGTCTTTAGACATAATAGCATTCTTCCTGTCAGTCAAGGTCAGGGCAATTCTGCATCTGGAGAAGGAGTGGTCAGAGTGCTGTCTCGAGATGGGACGGATGGTGATTGGAGCCTATGATCATCTGAGGACTGAGAGGATGGTTTTGGGGTTTTTGATTTACTGAAGGAAAACCTGGACCTCTCTGATTCGGGGTTTCCCAGATGTGCCAGTTTACCTATTCTAGTAAATAGAACTTTGAAAAATGCTTGCTTCAGAGTTTTACTTGGAGTTGGGGGATTTCTGGAACGCTGACACCTCTAGGATTTCAGTGAAGATGAGAATGTCATTCAGGTACATAAGGACCCCTTTGTACAGGTGGTCATATAGCTCCTCGTTTATCAGCTGCATGAAGATGGCAGGTGCTCCCTCCAGACCAAAGGGCATCAATGTGAACTGGAAGCTACTGAGAGGGCAGTTGAAGGCAATTTTCCATTCATCTCCTTCTTTGATTCACACTTGGTAGTATGCCTTTTGTAGATCCAGTTTGGTGAACCCCTTCCTCTTTGCCAGGTGGGCCAACATGTCCTTCATAAGGGGAAGTGGGTAGGTGTTCTCTACACATATGGTGTTGATTCCCTGGAAATCCATACAAAGTCTCATTGACCCATCCTTTTCTTTAAAGAGGACCAGGGCTGCCACCTTGGACTTCACTGCCTGGATGAATCTGCAGGCTAGATTGGCATCTATGGATTTCCTCAGCTCCTTCAGGGTAATGGAGTACATCTTTGGCTTGGGTAGTTTATCCCCTGGCATGAACTCGATTGCACAGTCAGTGGGATGGTGAGGGGGCAGCATGTTGGCATCCTCCTCGCTGGATGCCTCTGCTGTCCCAGTATTCTCTGGAGACTTGGAGGGGGGTGCCGGGGAGCAGTTGCAAGGCAACAGCAGCTCTTTTGTCCTGTTTGAGGACATAGTTGAGCAATCTCCTCTCTGGCTGTTGGACGGGGGGGGGGTGAGGTCTTATTTCTAATTTCACCTCTCAGTAGCTATCCCTCCACATGATAGTAGGGGCCCACTTGTCCAGCTAAGCCAAACCCAAGATCACCAACTCCCTCATTTTTGGCGCCACGATGAACTGGAGGTGCTCTCTGTGCCGACCCATTTCCAGCTTAATGGGCTCGGTGAGGAGTGTGGTGGTGGGCCCTCCAATTAGCGACCTGTTGACCAGTTCAAACTTTATTGGTCAGGTCATTTTCTTCATCCGGATCCCCAGCTTTATGACAGTGGGTAGGTTAATCAAGCAGTGGGTATAGCCCATGTCGATTATCACCTTTAGCCCCGCCTGAGCCCCAGTCTTTGGGGCTATTATCTTCGCTTTTATGGTGAAGGAGTGGATAGGTTCACTCACCATCGGATTGTCCTCACCCTCATCATTACTGTCATAGGTTACTGGCTCTCTCTCTCTCCATCAGCTGGGGAAGTGGATACCTCCACTGCTTGGCGAGCCAATTTTCCTCTTTCCCTCCTCTTGCGTGGCTTTCTCCTCTGCATGGTTAAGTTAGGAAGTTTCGCCTCTGATGTGGGACTGCAGGGGGTTTCTTCCAGTTCCTCAGCTGGCCATGGTTCCTCAGTTGGCTGTGGAGGCCATGGCCATTTCTCCGTGGCAGTTTTAGTGGTGGGCTGTCGACCAAGCAGGTGTCTTTTTTGTTGGCCCCTGATGTGCTCCTGGGCAGACAGAGGGACTGGTGTCAGAGGTAGGGGCCCTGTTGAGATGGGGGCCCCTCCCATCTGGATCCAACCTTCGCTGGGTGGAGCTCCCATTTAGGAGGTTCCCAGCTTCTCGGGGGGGCTGGGGAGAGGGAGCAATGAGCCTCCCCACTCACCTGATGGCTCCAGCACTTCCCTCACTTCAGCAAGGGGAGGCACCCCCTACCTAGCTGGCATCCCGGAGGCTGGCACTTGATCTGCAACAGTGTGGCAGGCCAATGGGGAAGTGCAGCAGGTGAGGGGGTATAGGCCCCAGCCCCATTTCCTGTCTCTTTGGAGCCCATCTTGCCCAGGTTTAGCAGGTCAGGATTTCAGCGGCCTTGTCTGAATCTTCCTACGGGTGGGGCGGGGGCTTCTCCCGGCTGCAGGGGAAACCGCCGGCTGAGCCAATGCTTCGGCCTCAGGGTTTCACTATGCAGTGGGGCAATCTTCCAGGAGAGGAGCTGGAGCAGCCCCAGCAGCTGCAGCAGGAGAGGGATGAAGACCCATGGCCAGCCGAACCAACCTCTGCCCATGCTGTAGTTTCTGCAGGGCTGCATCGGCTCCACTGGCTGGGGTTTTGGGCAGTTTTCTCCTCAATTCCCTGGCGGGATCTGCTGCGGCCTCTGGCAGCCATGACTCATTCCACTGGGGTCTCTTGGGAGGATTCCCAGGTCCCGATCATGGGCAGACCTCAGGGGATCGGGCGGCCTCGACTCACCCAGGGCTGATGGGTGCCACTCTCCTCCTTGGTCAGTGTCAGCCATCGAGCCCCTTGGTAATGCCTCTGGTAGGTTTCCCACTGATCCCTGTGACGAACCGTGGAGCCGGACCTCTCCCTCCTCTCAGTCTGGGCTCTTCCCGGATGGGATCCGATCGCAACACCGGAAGTGTGCGTATTGGCCAGGCGTCCTCTGCCTCCGATCCAGCCGGCACTTGGGCATTCGTGGGGGCCTGCCATTCATTCAGGCAGTCCCCATCGCTATCATCCAGTCCTCTCCCATGCTCCATCTTCCCTGAGTCTTCCTGCTCTCTGGGCTGACCAGGGAGCAGCCGGGGCTCAGGACCCCGGAATGTACTTCTGGCTGGAGTGAAGAATTTTGGCAGTACTGGCTTAATGTCAGGCTCCAAGTAATGCACCCATTACAAATCAAATTCTGAGGCATTGCTTTTGCTCAAACAATAAATTTATTTAGATACATTTCTTGTGTTAAAGATAAAATATCAAGGCAGGCAAGATTCTCTATATAGAAGACAAAGCGGATATTGAATGTGTGTAACAGAATCAAGGAAAATTCAGAAGGTTACTAAATGGTCAAACAATGAAGACTTGTCTTTAATTCCTAAATATATAGCATTTCTATTGATCTAAACTTCCCCAATAGGATACTCTTCCAATGTTGATTTATGGAATGACAGCAACATCAATCCACACAGCTGGAAGGCAAAAAAGCAGGGAGAAGCTGTATGAACTTTTCATATATAGAAACTCTCTTGGGCTTCTGCATACATCAAGACAATAGAAAGCATACGAAGGTATGGAAATAATAAAACAGTGCTGCAGTAAATGTAGAAGCAAGATAACATATAGCCAGATTTCCACCCTTAACTGATGCAATGTGTTGATATATTAAAATTATTATCTTAATAGAAATCCTTTTAGAAAGAGAGAGGAGGGAGGGAGAAAGTGAGAGAGAATTTGCTTCCATGAATAGCATCTTCCTGCCTCTAATGAGGTCATTTATGACATCCCTAAGTAGCACTGCTTGTGCTGAGCAATTTAGTAATATATTCTACCTATTTCATTTTTTTTCATTTCACGCTTCACAGTTTAATTTCCACCACTGAAGTACGGCAGAGTAGTTAGCTACCCACTGTACTACATTAGATGTTGTTGAAAATTCAATTATATCTTGGAGAAAAAACAACAATTGGAAAAAGAGTAACTTTGATCATAACTTAAACTGAACGTATTTAAATTTGTTCAAAAAATTTTGAGTTGGTGGAGAACTTCCCCTTCATCTTGGTAGGCATGCACTAGCCAGCAAAACAATCACAGTATTTTGTTGTCCTCTTAATATAGCAACTTGCAACTGTTTGTGAAATTGTTCACCTCTGCCTACTTCAAACATCAAGGGAGAGGTCATTCCTATAATCAAAGTTGCCTTTTCATTTGAACCAGAATGCCAGCTGCTGTTCTTTTTCCACTTAAATGGGTTTTGTTTGGGGTTTTCTTTTTATGTATGGTTGTATTTTTAACCAATCAGCAGAAGACTGGCATACAGTTCCACTGTTCTCTGATTTCAACATAGCTAATAGAGAAGAAGATCTAAAGCAGTATTGTGTGAGAAAGAAGTTACACTGGTGAATTCACTGGAGTGTGAATTTGGCCAGATATATCCACTCCAGCCATCTGGAGTGATGGCTTATTCACAGCAGCCCATGCCCTGGTCACTTTTTATTTCAGTTACTACAACATGATTTACATGATTTGCGCCTGTCCTTAAATTCCATTCTAAAATTGCATCTAGTTCAGAATATTCTTTCTAGGGCATATAATACCAATCCTAACAGAATGGTTATATCAATAGATTCCTGGATTTCAAGGTTTTAGTTATGATGTTTAAGGCTCTTATTGGGTTAAGAGCCTGATATCTCTGAAGTGTCTCCCCAGTTGGAAATGCCTCAATATTAAAATCTGCAATCAGACTTCCTTGATTTTTCATAGCCAGAAACATTCAACACTTCAACAACTGAAAACTTGATTGGGTGAACATGCTTTCTCTTTTAGATTTAGGCAGACAGTAAAATTCAGCACCTCCTGGAGAGTTCTAAACAATCAATCATTTAAGTGTCCTCAATTTTAAAAATGCAGGAGAGGGCCTTGTTTTTTGTGGCACCCAGGATAGCCTCAACAATATATACCTTTTGGTACAATGCAATAACCTGGTTTTTTTACACTTAGTTTCAAAGCTTGAAGTTATTTCATTAGTAGACAAAGCATTTATTATTTATACTTTAAAAAGTCTGTAACTAAATTATTTATTTACTTCATTTTATTATTTTAACTTGAATTATAACCCATCACAAGATTCTCAAAACAGTACATCTGTGTGCAAAATATAGTAAATATTTTTGGCCTGGGCTGGTGGAAGTGATCACTCAACTGATCATTCCCCGAAGAAGTTGCAGGAATGGGGGGGAAGTCTCTTCTCCATTAAACTGTGAATGGACATTATTTCTATATGTATTATAGACAAGCCATTCTTGGCCACCTCCTGCAAGGAAAGTTGATCTCGCTTTCTTTCCATTCTTTAATTTACTTCTACTCATCAGTGAATAGTTCAGTACATCATTATTATTAATCTTGGAGATTAGTATCCCATATAAGTATAATCCATAGTTAATATAAGTCCACTATTGCAAAGGATTGCATTGTGCAGATGGAAACAGATGTGATAGCAGTACCTAATGGATATGAATTGCATAGGGATCAATCACTTGAAAGTTCTGGCAACTATAACATACACATTGCAGAAACTCAAATAAATGTTTTATCTTAAGTTAAAAACAGCCAGGGTCATTATGGGATGATTTCATTTTAGATTGAAATCTAAGTGTTCCTTATATCACATGCAGGATAGGAAAACTCTTTGTCCTATGACTTTATATAGAAACTATTATAGGTGACATGGAACTGATGTCACATATAGGCCTTTTTATCTGCCTTGAGAAATCACTCTGGTAATTATTATAGCTGTTTATATTCCACCTGATGCCAATGTCAGCATGGCACTTTCTAAGCTATATGATGTCATCTCGAGGCAGCAGCAAACTCATCCAGAGGATGCTTTCTTGATTAAAAATTTGGTCTATATGGAGCAACAAAAATTTTCATAGAACACAAAAATAGTATTGTAATATATTTTTTAAAATTTCAATATAAGTACAATTTACAAATATAATAAATAAAAAAATTATGTATAGTATTATTTTATTCTATAGGGACTACTCAGAGGGCTGAAAAAAGTGATTTCTGACAGGTCCTCGCACTTTTGACCAGGAGTTCGGGATCTTTCCCTCCCGGATTACCCCATTAAATAGATCTGTCAAATAAGGGCTTAAGACTTCCCAAAGTGCCTTGTAATATTCTATCGGGAGACCATCCATACCAGGAGTCTTTCCTGTTTTTTGTTTTCTCATAACCCTTTCAATTTTCCCTTCTGTTATCTCCCTGTCCAGTATTTCCCTAGACATATCCAATATTTTGGGGAAGTCAGATTCTTCTAGGTATTTCCTTATTTCCTGCTCAGGTTTATCTTCTTTTCTATATAAGTCGGTATAAAATTCTTGTGCTATTCTTCTCTTCCCTTCTTCCCCTGTGATCCAATCAACATTTCCATCTCTCAAGTTGTGAATTCTACTCTTTTCCTTTTCTTTTTTAATTGGTATGTAAGCCACCTTCCCTGTTTATTTGCATTTTCAAATTGTCGTTGTTTCATCCACCTAATTTTTTTTTTAATCCTCTTGATCTAATAAGTTAATTTGGTGTCGCACTAATTTCAAATTCATATTAAGTTCTCTATTGTTTGGGTCCTGTTGCAATGCAGCCTCACTTCTTGTCAGGTCTTCTAATAATTTGTCTCATTTAGCCTTCTCCTTCTTTCGTTTCCCAGCTGTATAATTTATCACTAAACCCCGAAACACTGCTTTAGCTGTTTCCCATACTTTTAAAAACTTCACATCTTCATTACTATTTCCCCGGAAGAAAAAACCCATCTCCTTCTTTACATAAATTAAGAATTGTTCATCTTTGAGGACCCTCACGTCCATTCTCCACCTAGGCCTTGTTTTCAGGCCTTCCCATGATATCCAGAGTGGATTATGATCTGCCCACTCATTGACACCTATCTCTACTTTCTGTGTTCCCTGCCGCAATTCCCCCGACATCCAAGCTGCATCTATCCACGACCAAGATGAGTGCCTGGCAGAGAAGTATGTGTATTGTCTATCTTCTGGATGTTTTCCCCTCCAAATCTCTTTGAGTTCAAATTCCTCTTGTATTTGATGGCAAATACTAGGCAATCTTTTCTTTACAGAGCTCTTTTTCCCCTCCTGTTTCCTGTTTCCAGATATATAGTCTTTATCTTTATCATCTATGGCATTAAAGTCCCCCACAACACAAATGTGTGGATAGTCATATTCTACCAATTTACTATAGAGATTCTGGAACAAGTCTTTCTGATTCCCATTGGGTGCATAAATACAAACCAGTAAGCATTTTTTACAGCAAATTTCTACTTCAATCATTAGAAGTCTCCCTTCTTCATCTGCAAAAATTAATTTCAAGTTTATATGCCTTTGGACATAAATTGCTACTCCTCTTTTTTTAGTTTCCGCTAAAGATGTATATAATTGACCCAATTTGGTATAATTCAATAAATAAAGATGATCCCTTTTCACATGTACTTCTTGAAGGCATATTATATTCAGACATGCTTTTATTAATTTATTAAAAATCTTCTTTCTCTTATTTGGGCTATTCAGCCCACTGACTGACAATAGACGAATTTCCTCCCCCATCCCTTCTCTTTTCTGTTGCCCTTACTTGCCTTCTATTTGGAGTTTTTTTTTTTTTTGTTTGTCTTGTTTCTCTCTGGCTCAATCCCTCAACTCCTATCTCTGCCTGTATTTGTGTCTGTCCTCTTCCTTTCTTTCTCCCACCTAGCTGTTCTAGTTCCCCTCTCTCTTCCTCCTCTAATAATTCTTCCCCGCTCTTACTCTCTGACTCTTCTCCCACATCTGATTCTAAGGGGTTCATATAACTGGTGAGAAAATCTCTGGCATCTCTAAGGATTCTGGATTCTCACTTTTTTATCTGCCCACGTAAATTGTAACCCTTCCGGTAATAGCCACCTGTATAGCATTTTCTGTTTTCTTAGTTGAGCAGTTAAGAAATGATAATTTCACCGTAATTCCTGTATCCGTCTGGGGAGTTGTTTCAGAATTATCAATTGTTTGTCTTTATATGTTACCATTTTGTCTCTGGACTTCAAAATCACTTCTTCCCTAAGTGCTTTCTTGGATAACCTAACATGAACTTCTATCGGGAGTTTCTGCCTCCTGGCGTAGCTCGTATGTACACAAAAAACATCATCAATATCTCTCTGAACATCTTCCTTAGCTATCTCCAGAATCCCAGCCAGAATGTCTGCCACTATATCTCTTAGAGGCTCCCCCCATTCTTCCACCACATTTTGTATCCTCAGGTAAAAAGCTGAGCTTTCCATCTTGAGAAAAATAATTTCTTCTTCAAGGGCCCTATTCACCGAGAACTGCTCTCTTTCATTCCCATCCGGTCTCTCCTCACATTGTCCCACTCTCTTCTCTACATCTTGTACTTTACACTCCTGTTGTGCCAACGCCCCCTGCACACCTTCCAGTCTCTCGTTCAACATTTTTATATCATTTCTAACAGGTCCAAGCTCCCCTTTAAGATCTGATGTTAAGTCCTCTAAGTTTTTGGAAATAACTTCTTGGTTTTTTGTCATCACCTCATACATTGCCTGCAACATGTTTTGTAGATTTGATAACGATGGAGGTTTCCCTGCAGCAGCTAGGTCATCCAAAGATTTAGAGGATGAGGATGAAGATGTAGGTGTGACAGGAGTAGCAACCGTTGGAAGTGTCAAACTTCCCCCCCCCCCGCTTTTGTAGTTGTCACAATTGTTGCACTCGACATCTTGCTTGTAGAAATAGTCGATCGCTTTCAAATTTAATTATGATAATTATGTAATCAGTTCTGCTTACAGGGATTCACCAAAATAATTGATCACCAAACAGTATAACTTAGTCCAATATTTAGTCTATTTCAGTATTAATCTAGTTAATTACCTAATCAAAAAAAGGGGGGGCTTTAAATTAGCCAACCAGAAATAAATTATATTCTGAAACCTTCGAATCAGATTTAGTCAGTAAGGGTAATAATCAATGGGGGTAATTCATTCAGTCAAATGTAAAAGCAAATTCTGGAGACTAAGTGTATATTGTAATTTTAAAGTTCACCACTGGGGGGAGGGAGGTTGCTATTCCACACGCTCAATAATGATCAAACAGAAAGCAGGAAGAGAAAAGCTCTGGAGGGGGATAATCCATCCGTTCAATCACAATTCTTAATCCACAAAGAAATCAAGAGTAAACACCATCCATCAACAAGAGGGACGGGGGGGTGATCCACCCAAAAACTTTCCAGCAATCAGATACAAATCCTTTTCCATGATGTTTCTTTCGATCAGCTCAGCTCAGTAGTGGCCAAAGAGTTCATGGTATAATAAACAAACAGCAGCTTTCCCTGTCTCAGCTCCAATGGAAAGAATGGCACTCTAACTCTTTTTCCACCACCACAAACGCTCAAAGTAGGGGGAACAAAAGGATCAAAGATCCATCTCAAAGTAAAGTAATTTAAATTAGAAAGGGGCTCCTTGCCCACCTGCGATCAGGTTTCCCTTCCAATACGGGGTAGTCATCGTTTTGGGGCAGCCATGACTGGCGCCGTCTTCCCAGCCTGTGACAGGAGAGATTTGCCTTTGCGTGCCGGGTTGCCACTCCACACGCACGCTATTGCTCATCTCCGCTTATGGCCACCTTTTCAGGGCTGCCGCCGGCATAAAAGCTGCCCAGGCTAAGAAGTTTGCAAGAGTGAGGCAAGAGCGAAATGCATGCTCATCTTGTTAGCACAATGACATGAACCGGAAACCAAAAACCCTTTTCTTTTAAATGCCTCTGACGATCCAAGCTGAGTTGCCTGATCGTTAGAGGCATTTAAAAGAAAAAAAAAGTCTCTGCTGATCAGGCAACTCAGCTTGAATCGTCAGAGGCATTTAAAAGAAAAAAAAAGGTTTTTTCTTCTAAAAGCCTTTGATGATCCCAGCTGAGCCGCACGATCATCAGAGGCCTTTTTTTTTTTACTTTTAAAAGCATTTTTTCGGCCGAAGAGGTTGTAGAAAAATGCTTTTAAAAGTAAAAAAAAAGCCTCTGATGATTGTATGGCTCAGCTGGGCATGGGGAGGGGGGGCAGGGATTTTTGCTACTGGTTCTCCGAACCACCCGCCTCCATCGCTACCAGATCAGGTGATCCAGTAGGAACCGGGAGCATTTCACCTCTGCTACAGGGGGAATAGGTCAACAGACGATGCCATAGCTACTGCTTTACATTCTGTAGTAAGTCATCTCTACTCACCCGGAAGAAACTCAGGAACTATGTCAGAATGCTTTTCATAGAATACAGCTTGGCCTTTAACACCATTCTGCCTAGCATCCTTATTGAAACACTGACTGACTTGAATTTTCCCTCTTCCATCTGTGACTGGATCAAATACTTTCTAATGGACTGGAAGAAAAGAGAGGAACCTGCCCCACTTTATGTCGAGGGGGGCTGTGTGGAGAGAGTCCCCTCCTTCAAATTCCTGAGAGTCCATCTGTCAGGTGTGCCTCTGTTCAAAACTCAAGAAAGAAAAACCCCAACTCCATGTTTGTAGAGAAAGGTACTTTTACTAAGTATGAACTGAATGCAATGAAAGAAAAGCAAAGTCTTAGGCAATAGGTGTGAAAATTACATATTGAAAGCATCCCCAAATCCCTCCCCCCAAGGACCCAAATTGAGTATCCAATCCACATTGTGTCATGTGGGGTGCTTCTTCAGACGGCCCCGTCTATCTGGTATGATGGAATGGTTGACCTTGACAGCTATTAGCTCTCTCTGCAGCTGCTATGAAGACAGTGAGAATGTTCCTCCCTGAACCGGCTGGGGCCTCTATCTGCATTGTGAGAATGGAGAGAGCTGGCTGTTTTTGAGCAGATTGTTTGTCGGAAAAGTGAGCGGGGCATATGAGAGATCGGAGGAGAGGAACCAGCTGGAACTTCTAACTACCTTGTGAGAACGGAGAGAGCTGGTTGCTTTCGAACGGACTGTTTGCCGGAAAAGTGAGCGTGTCATACGAGAGATCAGAGGAGAGGAATTGACAGGAACTTCTAACTACCCTGTGAGAACGGAGAGAGCTGGTTGTTTTCGAAAGGATTATTTGCTGAAAAGGTGAAAGTTTTTGGCGAACTTATTGGATATTATTGACTTTGATTTGATTGAGTGGACTGGAGTGTGAAAGCGGAAGTGACTGAAGAAGAGCGTGGTTTTGAGTGAAGTGCTAAGAAATACAAATACTACTATTGCTCCGGAGGCAAACTTTACAGAACATTGGAAGTACAAAAACTTTAACTGTACGGACTTTACACGATTGGATTATTAATCATTAAATATTGAACTATTTAAAATGGACCTATTGGACTGAAGAGACTGAGTGAGAGACTTTAAAGGAAGCTGTATAGCAAATATAATTATTTCTGTAGTGGGTTGATTAAAGGAAACATATTTTAAAGCAATATATGAAAAGAAAACTGATTAATTTTGTTGATTAACAATACAATAGAAAGACCTGATAGAATTTATTTAATTGATTGATTATTTTTCCACAGTCATATTAATAATTGATATAGAGTGACAGATTTGAGAATTAATATAAATTGTTAGTGGATATTATTGTATTTTCTAATTAATTGAAGAAGAAGGTAATAAGATGAATTGTTAGAATCTGTTTATATTTCGTTGTTTTCTCTCTTTCCACCCCCCCCCCCACACTACCTTTTTTCTGGCTATTTTTGTATTACTGATTTATCAACGAATGTATCTAAATAAGAATATTTAAAATAGCAATTGGATATAGAGCCTATTAACATAAACTAAGCAAATTAAATTGAATGAAATTGTGGGCAGAAATATTACATAGATTACATATGGCAACATCTAGTACATCCACCACCATAAAAACAACCAAGAGGATACCTACAACACAAACACTATTGGTGGCATCGCCAGTACATCAAAAAACAGGAGAAATGAGCGATAAGGAGAAGACAAATTCTATTATTGGGATGCAAAACATACAGGCCGCATTGGCAATGATACAAGAGGGGCAGAAAAGAATGGAAGAGAAGATGGCCCAAAACCATGAGGAATCTAGAAGAAACCAAGAACAGATGCGATTAGATGTAGGGGAGATCAAAGACGATATTAAAGTTATAAATGAGAAAATAGTTAAAATACAACAAAATATCACAGAAAACGAACAACGAATACATAGGGTGGAAGAAAAAGCAGAAGCCACAGTTAGAAGATTGGAGAGGGTAGAGAACCAACAAGTCACAAAGACCCGGGATACAGAAGATGCATTAATATATCTTGAGATGGAGAAGGCCTCCTTTTTCTTAAGATTTCAAAATATTGAAGAACCAAAAGACGAAGATCTAGGAGAAATTATGATTGAACTGCTGGCTAAAACAACAGGCATAGACAAAGACGAAATCAGAAATGGAACCGACGAAATCTACAGAGCCTATACCAACTATGCTAGAAGAAATAAACTCCCCAAAGAGGTTCACATAAGATTCATGAAAACAACACTAAAAGAAGAAATATATAGAAGAATGAGGGAAGAGATAGTTCAGTATAAAGGAAGGGAGGTACTTACACTAAAACAAGTACCAAGAAGGGCCAGAGATAGAAGGAAAGATTACAATTTCTTAACGAAACAATTAAACAAATTAAAAATAAAATTTAGATGGCTGATACCGGAAGGCGTATTAATCTCCTGGGAAGGATGAAAATTTCACATAGATTCTACAGAGAAAGAATTTATGGAACAACATTTCACATTCGAAAAGCAAGATGAAAAAATGGGGAGTAAAGAACAAATAAATCTAAGTGACCAAGAGGTACAATTGAAAAGCAAGGAACATAAAGAACAAAAGAAGAGGGGGTTGGAAAGGGAGGAAACAACGGAAATTACACAAAGAGTTACAAGAAATACAAACAAACTGAAAATAACGGATAAATAAATAACTAAAGAAATGGAAGAAGTGATAAAACTCACTTCCATAAACATAAATGGTCTGAATTCACCAACGAAGAGACATCAAATATTTACAAAATTACAGAAATTAAGGTCAGATATAATTGTATTACAGGAAGTTCATATAAGGAGACAACAGAGAAAACTCCTTGAAAATAAAAAACTCAGAGTATTATACACAGCCCTAGGAGATTGCAAAAAGAGGGGAGTGGTAATATATGCCAGAGATCAATTAAGAACAAAATCAATCTACAATGACAAAGAAGGTCGAATCCTGATGATTGAACTCAAATTGGAAATAAAAACAATTCTGATAGTCACGATCTATGCCCCAAACGGGAATCAAATTGACTTTTACAAAGAACTACATAATAAATTAAAGGAATTAGACTATGAAAATATATGCATTGTTGGCGACTTTAATGCTATAGCAAATCCAAATGATGACTACCATACTACTAGGCAGAATAAGGTCAAGAGAAGAACTTTACCACAAACATTCAAAGACCTAGTAGAAGAATTGAGCTTACACGATATATGGAGAGATTCACATACTAACACGAAACAATATACATATTTCTCAGGCCCACATCAATCGTGGTCCAGGCTAGATATGGCCTGGATGACACCGCAACTCAGTACAGACACAAAAGAGTTAGAAATCACTCCCAGCATATGGGCTGACCATAACCCCATTGAACTAGTATGGAAAGGTCTGCGGAAACAGAAAAGATGGAAGATGGATACAACTACAATAAAGGAAAAAGACTATCAACAGATGATAGAAAAAGAAATGAAATCATTTTTGCGTATCAATACCAATGATCAAACAACGACACAAAATTTATGGGACACAACGAAAGCATATATCAGGGGTCTAACAATTGCATACATAGCCAAAAGGAAAAAACAGAAACAACGAATTAGGAATGAGCTCCTGGATGAGATAAAAGTAGAAGAAACCAAATTGCAGCAGCAACCCAATAACAAGACAGTACAACAAAAACTCAATCTGGCCAAACATAAATTAAATTTAACTACAAAAACGGAAATAGCCCACAAAATAAGAATGGCAAAACAGATTAATTTTGAACATGCAAATAAGACGGGACGCTGGCTAGCGTATAAATTTAAAAAACAGGAAGAAAAAAGGATTATTCACCAACTTCAGGATGATTCTGGAATTCCCCATTACACACATCTAGAGAAGAAAAATATAGTGACAGAATTTTATAAAACACTTTATCGAAAGGAGAATGTCTCGGAGGTACAAATTGAAGCCTATTTGCAGAAATCCAAAATTACTCCAATTGAAGAAGAGCACAGAGAAAGATTGAATCGACCTATAACGATGTTTGAATTAGTGGAAGCCCACAAAAAACAGAAAAATAACAAAACGCCAGGTCCGGACGGAATCCCAGCTGCATTTTACAAGTACTGCCAGCAAACTATTGATCCAATACTTTTACAAGTTTTCAATGAAGCATTATCTGAAGCAGAAATCCCAAAATCCTGGACTGAATCGATCATAACATTAATACACAAAGAAGATACAGAACCGACACAAATTAGCAATTATAGACCGATATCACTACTCAACACTGATTATAAATTATTAATGGCAATACTGGCGCAGAGAATGAAAACAATAATACATAAATATATACACCCTGATCAGAATGGCTTTATACCGACCAGACAAATTAGAAATAATCTTAGATCAATTATCAGTATACTGGAATACTATGACCAAAGGATAGAAACCGAAACGGCAATAATTTCTCTCGATGCCCAGAAAGCGTTTGACAATGTAAACTGGAACTTTTTGGTAAAACAATTGGAGAAAATGAACTGTGGACAGAAATTCCACAGATTAATACAAAAAATCTATACTCATCAGACAGCAAAAATAGCGATAAATGGCGATTTGACACAAATCTTCGACATACAGAAAGGGGTAAGACAAGGATGCCCTATGTCACCATTATTATTTATAATAGTCCTGGAAACCCTTTTAAATGAGATAAGGAAAGATGAGAATATTAAAGGATTAAAAATTAGAGGAGAAGAATACAAATTGTTGGCCTTTGCAGACGATGTGATATTTAACCTGGAAAATCCGAGACAATCAGGACCAAAGCTAATATCAAAGATAGAAGAATACAGAGAAGTCGCGGGACTCAAAATAAATAAACAAAAACCCAAAGTATTGACTAAAAATATGAACCAGATGCAGAAGGCAGAATTAGAGGAAAAAATTGGACTCCAAATTGTAAAGAAGATAAAATATTTAGGTATCTGGCTGACAGCGAAATCCACAACAATTAAAGAAGATAATTACACGAAATTATTAAAACAAATTAAAAGAGATTTGGAAATATGGAACAAAATTCAACTTTCACTGATAGGTAGAATTAACTCAATAAAGATGAACATTTTACCAAGAATATTATTTCTATATCAGGTAATACCAGTACATCCAGGGAAGGATTTTTTCAAAAAACTTAACAAAATAGTAGCAACATATATATGGCAAGGGAAAAGACCCAGAATAAAAATTAAAGCATTACCAGACACAAGAGATAAGGGAGGCCTAGCATTACCAAACTGGGAGTTATATTACAAAGCGGCCGGTATAATTTGGATCAAAGATTCGATAACATTGGAAAATAAGAGAATATTATACCTAGAAGGATTTGACCTTATAAGAGGATGGCACGCTTTCTTATGGGATGGACCGGATAAAAAGCACACATATTATTAGGGCTTCACTATATAAAATCTGGCTGGGAATAAAAAAAATATATTATACAACAATACCAAGATGGTGGTCCCTGATGGAAGCATTAATATTTCCGAATACATTAGAAATAGGCAAAATGGGGAAATATCAAGATCTGTTAAATAAAGAGGGGGAACTTCTTCCAAAACAACAACTCCAGGAGACCAACACAAACATAGACTGGTGGCACTACACCCAAATTAAATCAAGATATCACAAGGATAAATTACAATACGGAATAGCCATGGAGCCGAATGATTTGGATAAAATTCTTTTAGGGACCGACCAAAAAACAATAACCAAACTATACAATTTCTTGCTAAAAGACACCCTTCTAGAAGAAACGGTTAAACACAACATGATAATGTAGGCCAGGGACATAGGACATAATATCCAACTTACAGAATGGGAGAAATTATGGAAACAAAATATTAGAATGACGAGAGCTATATCCTACAAGGAAAATTTAATAAAAATGTTGTATAGATGGCATTTACCACCGGCCCATCTAGCCAAAATCCACCCAAATACATCTGCATTGTGCTGGAAATGCAAAAATCAAAAAGGATCATATTTCCATATGTGGTGGAAATGTAGCAAAGCACAACTTTATTGGCAAGAAATTAAAACCATAATAGAAGAAATAATAAATCTCCAGACAAATAAACCAGAGTTCTTCTTATTCGGTATGATGACACCACAATATAGTAAAGAAATAAAATACCTTAGTACCCATATTCTCACAGCAGCGCGAATTATATATGCCCAAAATTGGAAGACAGACCTGATCCCGAGCAGAGAAAAAATCATATCCAAAATAAACAAATGTGCCGAAATGGATAAGTTAACTTTAGAATTGCAGGACAAAGAAGAAAGTGAATTTTACCAAGTATGGCACAAATGGTACCAATGGCTGGAAAGTAAAATAACAATAAATTAAAATATGACAAATAGGGTTGCAGAAAGTTGAGAGATATAGAACAAAAAAGATATCTAAACACCAATACTTACAATTCTAAGTTGAAATACATGATAATTGACCACGTAAATTGCATAAAATTTAAGATATGATCTGTAGATGACTGACAACAAATATGTATATGTAGTACGAGTGGTGTAGGTGGAGGGAATGATTGTATTTTAGTTGTTTATATCTATTTGTCATTTTTTTGTATGTTTTAACGTCTAATAAAAAAATTTGGGGAAAAAAAGAGAATGTTCCTCCCTTTTTCAAGACATCCACCAGCTCACTTCCCCCCCACCCAAATACCTACAATACTTCCCCCCTCCCATTACAATGGCAGCCGAAAGCAAGCAAGCATCATAGAGGTTGACACCATCTTAGTGAAGATCTCACCTGGAGAAACAACACAACCCAGGTGGCCAGGAAGGCCCAACAGAGACTTCACTTCCTTAGGGTTTTGTGGAAGAACAAGGTGGAAGAACAACTGATAACCTCCTTTTACCGGTCCACAATAGAAAGCATTTTCTGTTATTGCATTATGATATGATATGCTGGCTTGAAAATCACAGATAGAAAGGCATTACAGAGGGTCATGAGCATGGCACAAAACATCATGGGCTGTCCCCTGATATCACTAGATGAAATCGCTAGGACTCGCTGCCTTAGAAATGTGAGGAAAATCCTCAGCGATGGCTCACACCCTGGTCAGCATTTTTTTACTCTCCTACCATCGGGGTAGGAGATATAGAAGCATAGCCAGTCATATGAATAGGTTGAAGAACAGCTTTTATCTGTGGGTTGTCAGATTCCTGAATTCAACATAACATCATAAGTATGTAGTATGATAGACTTGTGGGGCTGGCGCAACATGTTCATATTGGTGCAATATATCATAATGTAATGTTACGCACATATATATAGAGAGAGGATAGTGTGTTGTTAGCATGATAGATTGGGTTAGGGATTTTCTTTCTTTCACTGTGAGTTATTGATATGTATTTACGTTGGGGGGGTGCACGAAGGGGGGCTCAGCCAATCTCATTGTACACGTATTGTGCTTTGACAATAAAGGTTGAATTGAATTGAATTGGATCTCTCCCCTCCTATCAACACTGACTGAGGGTGGCCACAGAGGAAGGAAGTGAACCAGGATAGCACAAGGCCTTCCACTCCAATTCCCCAAAGGTGCTCCAGGAGAATACGATGGTATCGAAAGCCGCCGAGAGGTCACATAGAGCAAGGATGGATGCACTACCCCCATCCCGCTCCCGCCAGAGATCATCCAAAAGTGCAACCAGTGCAACCATTCCATGATCATCTGATCAAAATTCAATGCTTGGCAACTGGTTCATATTTATGACCATTGCCATGTCCCAGGGGTCATGTGCAGCAGTGGGTTTCAAATCCCATTGCTACCGGTTTGCTTGTGGATGTGTGTGTATGCTCATGCGCATGCACAATGCTTCTATGCATGTTCAGAGATGTCTGGGCGGTGGGTGGAGCCTCCCACTGCCGCAGCTACCAGTTTGCCTGATCCAGGGCGAACCGGTAGCAACCCACCACTAGTCATGTGATCCCCTTCTGACAAGCAAAGTCAATGGGGAAGCCAGATTCACTTAACAACTGTGTTACTAAATTATCAACTGCAGTGATTCACTTAACAACTGTGGTAAGACATATCGTAAAATGGGGCAAAACTCACTTAACAAATTATCACTTAACAATGTAAATTTTGGGCTCAGTTGTGGTTATAAGTTGAGGACTACCTGTAGTTACCATGAAGTTTTGATCTCCCTGTGACCATTTTTCACATTTTATCTCCAAATAAATTGGAATACAATTTCCATAATTCACAGATAGGAGGTCAAGAGGTTTTAATCTAGCATATTTGGAGTACATCAAATTGAAATGACTCCATTATGTAATTAGAGTTGGACTCCAAATAGTAGTAGTAGTAGTAATTGATTAATCTTAACAACCATATCAAAGAAGATTCTGAATCATGAAAGAGCCATGGTAGCACAGTGGTTATAATGCAGTACTGCTGGCTACTTCTGCTGACTGCCGGCTAATTGCAATTCAGCAATTCAAATCTCCCCAGGCTCAAAGTTGACTCAGCCTTCCATCCTTCCGATGTCAGTAAAATGAGGACCTAGATTATTTGGGGCAATAGGCTGACTCTGTAAACTGCTTAGAAAGGGCTGTAAACAGGGGTGAAATCTAAAATTTGTTACTACCGGTTCTGTGGGCGTGGCTTGGTGGTGGTGGTGTAATGTGACTGGGTGGGCGTGGCCAATTTTTTTTTACTTTTAAAACCATTTTTTACATGTAAAACCATGTTAAAAATGCTTTCAAAAGGCTCTGACGATCCCAGCTGAGTTGCCTGATCGGCAGGCAACTCAGCTGGGATCGTCAGAGCTTGGATCGTCAGAGCCATTTAAAAGGGGAAAAAAGGCTCTGATGATCGCGCGGCTCAGCTGGGCATGGGGGCGGGGGCAGGGATTTTTGCTACCGATTCTCTGAACTGCCCGCTGCTATCGTTACCTACTCACCCGAGTCAGTCCGAACCGGGAGCATTTCACCCCTGGCTGTAAAGCATTGTGAAGTAGTATATAAATCTAAGTGCTATTGCTATCATGTATTTAGATTGATCTGTTCAATCTATTACAAAAGAATTCAAAGTTAGGAATTCTATGGTCTACATGAGTTTTATCTGCAATAATGTTAAATTATTTATCTGCAATAATGTTAACCCAAAAATGTTCCACTGTCAACAGAACTATAACCAGGAACATGGTAACTTTTATCAGAAATAGATATGATTCTGTCATCTACTCCATACTACAAATTTATTACAGGAGTTTACAATTTAAGTGTATTTCTCTACCTAAAGTTCTGCTTTATTGCAAAGCCTATTTTGCTTCAATTTTTTATTCCTCTCACAGCCACTTAAAACACCTCAAACTTAAAAAAACCGAATAAAAGATGTTTTTCTAGGGGCTTAGGAATTTTGATGGACAACTGAGATGGAACCAAATATTGCCAGGAAAGAACGCAATTGTCAAACTATTCTTTCATGCACTTTTCTTAGAATCTAAACCAATGTCAGCATATCCTGATCATAAACAAAGACATACTGCATATGCATGCAACTGTATGTTGACAGGGCCTGCACATACTATTCATCCAGCTGACTGCAGGATTGACTGCACGTAAGTTAAACACAACCAATCACCACCAATGTATGTTCAGTATATTCATATGCATAAATATTCTATCAGCTTTTCCCAACTCAATGACCTTAGATTTCAGATGTTTCACTACTCTTAAGTAATTTACATTACATAAGAAGCATTTTAGAAGATATACTGAAATTCTTTAAAATCCTCAAAGTGAAGCTATACTGCCAAAATGAATAATTTCCAAAAGTATATCTTATAAAACTTTCTCATTTTCTTAAAAAAATGAATCCATGCTAATGGCCAAGCTGACTGAGGATCAGTTCTGAAGGGTTCACTAGAAGGACAGCAAGTGAGAATGGCTACAGAATGGACCTCTTTGTTCTTCAGTATGTAAAGTGATTCCATTCTATCAGGAATTGTGCAGAGGTTAACAAGATAAAGGTAAAGGTAAAGGTTCCCCTCGCACATATGTGTTAGTCGTTCCCGACTCTAGGGGGCAGTGTTCATCTCCCTTTCAAAGCCAAAGAGCCAGCGTTGTCTGAAGACGTCTTGGTGCTCATGTGGCCAACTTGACTAAACACCAAAGGTGCCCAGAACGCTGTTGCCTTCCCACCAAAGGTGGTCCCTATTTTTCTATTTGCATTTTTTACGTGCTTTCAAACTGCTAAGTAGGCAGAAGCTGGGACAAGTAATGGGAGCTCACCCTGTTACATGGCACTAGAGATTCGAACCGCTGAACTGCTGACCTTTTGATCGACAAGCTCAGCATCTTAGCCACTGAGTCACCGAGTCCCTTAACAAGATATCCATATACAATACAGCCAGACATATCTGGCTACTTTAGATTTAATTACAGTGCAAAGTGTAAAAATAAAATGTATTGTATATATCATGCAGTTGATGCCTATGAATCAGAAATCACAAAAAGTATCCTTTTTGGACTTTTTTGGAATGATTTTCATAAAATAAATATATTTTGTACATGATTGCGATCCATGGCCTTTGCAGTTCTAAGAAAAAAAAGTAATACATTAACCATGGGTAACTGTCATGCAAATATGTATATGAAAAGAGCCAGATGCAAGTGTTCCCTCACCCATGGAAACCTTTGGATGTCTATGAATTCATTTTGCTTCAGGCCAACCTATGCACTAGATAGCAAGAAATATTGTAAGAAGGCATGCATTCCTTTCCCACTCCTGGAGGGGGATATAACTTTAAGAAATCTAGCATCTATTATTAATTTATAAATCCTAAACTTTGATTTAAAAATACAATTAGGCTGTTTAAGTATCTAGTAAACTCAGTGATAATGGCTTCTTACTGGAAACACCATCCATAATGTCATCAACATTGTCAGGTTTTATTATGGGCTACTGACCCAGATTTCATTTTAAAAAGTATATAATGCAAAGTACAGTGATAAAAAAAAGTTTATAGTCACACATAATCTACTTTGTTGTTATATCACATGGATTCTATTGATTACAATCATAAACTTGCAACAAGAAGAGTCATTCTGGGATCTTTTCTGCCAAAAGAACCAGTATACAGTACAAAATTATTTTATAGGACCTGAAAGTGGGATACAAAGACATGTTAATAACTCATTTGGAGATCTCTTGGTTAAAATTATAGCACAGCATGGCATATGGTCCTAGGACTCAGTGCCCCCATCTTTCAAGGGACAAAGTCTTCTGGCATAAAAGATTTTGTGGTATTTGTCATCCAACATTGTTGATGGTAAAATAGTGAAAAGGTCTTCCAAAGTTTGTTATTTGTAAGTTGGGTAAAATGGAATCCTGGTTTAAAATCTGCTGTGCCCCAATTGAGCTCCAAGCAGGGGTGAAATGCTCCTGGTTTGGTCCGGTTCACCAGAACCGATAGTAAAAAAGGCTACTGGTTCACCGAAGCGGTAGTAAAAAATGTAAAAAAAAAAAGCTCCAACGATCAGGTGAATGACGCGCGATCATTGGAACTTTTTAAAAAAACTTTTTAAGTATTTTTTTACTACTGGTTCTCCGGAACCGGTAGTTTAAAATGCTTTAAAAATTTTTTTAAAAAAGTTCCGAAGATCGCGCATCACTCAGCTGATCGTCAGAACCTTTTTTTTTTTTACTTTTTAGGCATTTTTTTACTGCCGGTTCTCCAGTAAAAAAAGTAAAAAAGTAAAAAAAGAGGCTCTGACGATTGCGCGACATAGCTGTGATCGTCGGAGGCTTTTTTTTAACCTTTCAAAAGCATTTTTTTACAACCTATTCGCCCAAATAGGTTGTAAAAAATGCTTTTAAAAGTAAAAAAAAGGCTCCAAAGATCGCGCGCCACAGCTGATCATATTTCCATACTCACACTGTTCTATTTACCCCATGCCTTCTTTTGGCATGCACTGCGTGTGTGTGTGTGTGCGTGTGCACACCTTGCATTTGATGTGTGGTGCACATGTGCAGCCAGCAAACCGGTAGTAAACTGGTTCAGATTTCACTACTGGCTCCAAGTGACATCTGGGTACATTGTGTTTGCAATTCTGTGACAATAATTCTTTGCTTAAGGCGCACCATTGCCTGATCTTGTCCAGATCTCTCCCAATCTGTCCTCTCTCCAATGTATAATGCCCTTGTTCATTTGGACATACCTTCCAGCTCTAGTTTCAATCAGAGGCTTGTTGTTCATTGTATGTGATTTAAAACTTTCTTCTAACAAAGTATAAGAGGCAACATAACATTTTGGTATTCACACAATCAAATATAAAAAGGCTTTTAATAATGTTAATGTTGAAATACCTGTTGTTGTTTCAGTGCTTTTAATTCAATGTTGACTCTTGGCAGATACCTGTGCAAATCCCTGAAGGATATAGAAGTTTCCCAGAGTCTCTCAATATATTCTGAATTTTAATTTATTGCTTCCAGTGAGGATTGATAGCAAACTAAACACCCTCCTAGTGCTTAGAAGTCAAAGGTTTTCAATCACATCTGTAATGCAGCTTTATAGGGACATAAGGTTCTCAGTTCTTAACTATTTTTGGATATAACTAATTGAAACTAAAGAGAGATTTTGTGAGTGGCAGGATAAGATAATTTCACTTGGTGAAGTATTATTATTATTATTTATTTATTGCAAAAGAAGAAAGAAACAAAAGATTTTAAAGATTTTAAAAATTTGGTAAGAAGCTTAACAAGGAGTCAATGTAAGAAAAGTTAAAATGGATAAAGGAACAGTTATTTTGAAAAGTTTTTTTAATGAAAGTGTTTTTGAACAAATTAGAATTAAGTTAAATGAATCAGAGCTTCATGGAAATGATTTTTGCTTACTATTAAAGAATGCAGATAATTGGTGGTTTTTATAAAATAAAAGATAAAAGTAATATGAACCAGATTGTGATGATAACTCTTAACAATTGACAGGTTGATTGTAATGCTGACTGTAACTATGAAGTGCCACTAAAGAGGAAAGTATTAAGGATCCAGGAAGACAGAAAAGTTAAA
The DNA here is from genome assembly GCA_012654045.1 of Ptyas mucosa. Lineage (NCBI taxonomy): Eukaryota > Metazoa > Chordata > Lepidosauria > Squamata > Colubridae > Ptyas > Ptyas mucosa. The sequence continues at coordinate 3,515,227 of WNWU01013765.1, read as the reverse complement.
AAAAAGGAAGCTTGGGTTTTTCCCATTGTTTGATACTTTTATTTTTTTATTACTCTATTATAATGGCACCACCAAAAGCAGCAAGAATTGGGGGGGGGGGAATCTTATCTTGCTTTCTGCCTGACTTTTTGCTTTTTCTTCAATTCATTTTCTTTTTGCCTGTATACTTTTTACTTTTAAAAAATCAATAAGCTTATATAAAAAATAAATAAACTGTAGTCTCCAGCCCAGACGAATGGCTTATCAATTCCATATAAATGTCTAATCCTAATTAGAGCACTAGAATTTCTTAAATAGAAAAAAAATGTGTTTTCTAAAGTTTCATAAGAAAGTGTAGCTTTGAATTTTCAAATCCCATTGCCTCCCTTTCATCCAGGGGTGAAATTCAGCAGGTTCTGATAGGTTCTGGAGAACCGGTAGCAGAAATTTTGAGTAGTTCAGAGAACAGAAAAATACCACCTCAGGCTGACCCCAGAGTGGGGTAGTAATTGAGATTTTGCAATATCCTTTCCCCAGGAGTGGGGAGGGAATGGGGTTTTTGCAGTATCCTTCCCCTGCCACGCCCACCAAGCCACGCCCACAGTAGTAAAAAAAATTGGATTTCACCACTGCTTTCATCTATCTCTACTGTTGTTTCTACTCAGTAAAACCCTATCTACTTTATTATTCAACTTTACAACTAATATGAAATAAGCTTCAATATGCCAGGATGGATAAGCCAGGATGGATACCAAGAGACCCATTGAGTACCTAAACTGTTCTGTTTGCAAGGCACAACTATATCCAGTTGTTTTCGATCATGCTACTGTTATTGTGGAGCCTATTTGATTTGAGTTATGCTTTTGAGACCTTCTTGTTATTTTGGATTTCAATTACCAACTGCATTTCTGTTCAACTTTTTGGCTTGGTTTTTACAAAAACTCTTACCATCCAAGCTGTGACAAAGTCTCCCATCCAGGTCCCCACTGCTGCTACTTTCATAAAGCTTTCATTCCTGATGCCCATGAAGTCCGTCACAATGTATGGCCTGTAAATACAAACATATATATTGTTAGTCATTTACAGCAAATCAATAGATAATCAGGCTCTGCTGTCCCTAGGAAAGGACGAAAATATTCTAACTATCAGCAGCAACTATACTTTTGTTCTGCAGCTTAGATATTTGTTTTCTTTCTTCATTGCATTTATAGTCTGTCTTTTGTGAATGAGTTCAAGGAGATGCACAGAGAACTCTGTAACAGAGCTGTGCAGCATTCAGATTCAAACTCCAATACATGCTTTGGATATGCAGCAGCCTGATTATAGCAAAATATATGTCCAACATCTTAAAGTATCTGCATCTTTCCCCATTATCCCAGAAAAGGACATGGCTGTTTAAAGTTTTGGAGACATTCCTATATTCAGGGTCCTGCACATTTCAAAGCACTTTTTTGGAATATTATTCTAACACACTGCATAGCACTATTCCATATTCCATTCCTCTGCTATCACTGACCAGATGGATTCCTGTTTAGTATTAACAAGCTGCTCTTAAATCTCACTTTTTTATTTAAGAATGTGGCAGGGAAAGGCTCTCCAGATGGTCTGGAGATCACCTTTCCAAATCCCATTTGTGATGACAGGCTGGTGGGAGTTGAAGAATTGCTGAATGGTTTGTTTGTTTGTTTGCTTAGTTTTATGAATTACTCAAAGTCTTCATCAGTACAGCAGCATACAAGTATTGAAAATAAATTTTAAATGACATTTTCATTAATAATTTCTTTTTAAAAAACCCTCAAGAACTGTCCTTCATATAAGAAGTTGGAACTGTTATCAACTAATACTGGATCAACTGGTAAATTTTAGCAGCAAACACAATCAGTTGTATTATAAAACCAGGGCCACTGAGTCTGATGTCTTTTAGCAAGTAGTTTTACACAATTTAGCTGACAATACCTAACTGAATGAATGACATAATTTTTTGGGACTAATATTAATTAATTTAGTACTAACTTGACTTGAGAAATGACTGAAATTGGCACCAAATATAACATAGAAGCATAATCACTTGGAAATACATGTATTTATGAAACTAATTCTGATTTGAGCAGTGAATTTGGGATCTACTTTTGGTGAAAAGGATCCAGTTGATTTAGTATGGGATCTTATTAATTTATATTTTGACACCACGGTCACAGAATCTAAATATCCATAACAATTGCTGGATATTTGCTTGTACAAGTAGCCCTCGACTTATGACAATTGAGCCTAGAATTTATGTTGGTAAGTGAGAAATTTGGTAAATGAGTCTTGCCCCATTTTATGACTTTTCTTTCCATATTTGTTAAGTGAATCACTGCTGTTGTGCTTGTTTGGGGGTTTTTTTATTTGATTTATATGCCGCCCTTCTCCGGAGACTCCGGGCGGCTTAAAATGCATTAAGCAATAGCCTTCATACTTTTGTATATTTATACAAAGTCAGCTTATTGCCCCCACAATCTGGGTCCTCATTTTACCTACCTTAGAAAGGATGGAAGGCTGAGTCAACCTTGAGCCTGGTGAGATTTGAACTTGCAGTAATTGCAGGCAGCTTGATGTTAATAACAGTGCTTTAGTCTGCTGCACCACTAGGCTCTGTTAAATTAGTAATCTGGTTGTTAAGTAAATCTGGTTTCCCCATTGACTTGGCTTGTGAAAACATCAAAAAAGATGATCATGTGACCCTGGGATACTGCAAGCATCATAAATATGAACTAGCTGTCAAGCATCCAAATGTAAATCACATGATCATGTTGATGCTGCAATGGTCATAAGTGTGAAAAATGATCCTAGGTCACTTTTTTCAGTGCTGTTGTAACTTTGAACAGTCACTAAGTGAAGGAGCCCTGATAGCGCAGCAGACTAAAGCACTGTTATTAACATCAGCTGTCTGCAATTACTGCAAGTTCAAATCTCACCAGGCTCAAGGTTGACTCAGCCTTCCATCCTTTCTAAGGTAGATAAAATGAGGATCCAGATTGTGGGGGCAATAAGCTGACTTTGTATAAATATACAAAAGTATGACGCTTAACGCATTGTAAGCCGCCCCGAGTCTTCGGAGAAGGGCGGCATATAAATAAATTTTTTTTAAAAAGTTGAGGACTACCTGTATTTGTACTTTTCAACAGGGAAAATGAATTAGATACTGTCTCTCAGTTTCAATATTGAAAACATGCTAGTTAAAATTTCTGAGGGACATAGGTGACCTAAAAATAAATAAATAAACAAACAAACTATTCCTGCAGTTTTAACTCGGATAAAACCCCTGCAACAACAAAAAATATTGCTCCCCAGATGTATCCTTCTACAGCAATTAAATATTACATTAGTTATTATTTTCCTTGCTCTGGTCTTTTTATTAATGTAAGTTCACTTTCTAACATGCTTGCCTGCCCCAGGTTAGCTTTATTGTTTTTCTATCTTTCAGGACTAATCCTATCATATCAAAATATCTGGGATTTTGCACCTACTTTTAATAAAGGTGAATGTTAAAGACAAAACTTAACTGTCTCTGAGATATACTTAACATTGAAAAAATATATTGTTTTGTCACAAGTGTTTTCAGAATTGCCCTGGTACTTGATCAGTCACAAACAGTATGGATTCAATCAAGCCATCCCCTGTTTGCAATTAACTGCAAGTCTCCCCTGCCCTAGTTAATTGTAGGTTAACTCCCCATATAAGCATGGACCTTTATGCTTGCTTTTTGGGCCTAGATGCTGTTTAGGCCTAAATGCAGAGCCAGTGCTGAAGCACCTGGACGCAGAGCCCAGAGCAGAGCTGCAGAAGGGAGGAGAACTCAGTTAAGGAGTCCTGACAGCTGCTGCAGAGATAGCAGCAGAAAAGGAGCCAAAGAGCTGCATAAAGATACTCCTACGGGGCTAGCTACAACTGTGAGTTGAGATAACTGAGAGCCTTTTGAAGTCTCCAATTTCTGCTTGCCTTTTGCTGAGTTTTAAGCACGCAAGCCAACATCTAATTGTAGCTGCTGGACAGTTTCCCTCCCAGAAGCCTCAAGCCATGTTCGCTGATTGAATTGTTTCTTCAGGTGACTTTTAGCTGTGAAGTTTACGCTGCTGCCCTTCTACTACCTTGATGATGTATCGACACCGAAGCTGTTTAATGTTATGTTAGTTTTTTATCTTATGGACTGTTTCGGTATTGTGGAGAGGAATTTAGAGAGATGGCCTGGCTTCACTTAATTAAGATAAGACTTTGTGCCTTTTTAAAGATATAATGCTTTTAAACATTTTGAAGTAAGGTATATTATTATACAAGACTCCTCTGCCAGTTTTATTTCAGTTCTAGTGTGTTTGCTCATGAGCTGGTTCACGGTTCGGGGACAACCCTCAACCCCATCCTGTCAATTGGTAGCAGAGGATGGTTGAGCAAACCTATACTCGTGGCGATACACTAGATTGAAATGTCTGCAATTAAATTAATACAGGAAAAACAGATGCTGACTAGGGCTGCAGTGAAAAGTATGGAGTCACAAAATGGACTGTCTGGGGCTCAGGCCAAAATTGTTTTGACTGAAAAATCCCAAACTCTAATTGATCAAGAGAGTAGTGGAACTGTAGGTTTTGGAGCAGAAGCCTTAATTTTTGAAGTGCCTAAGGCAGTGAGTAAACCATCATCACCTAAAGAAGTAGAGACTAGAAGAATGCCACTTCAGGCCTCAAAAACAAACTTAGAGGTGGATGATGAACTCAGGAAGGCAATCCATCAAGTTTTAGGTTTGCCTATAACAAGTGAGCACCCGATTGCTGATTTTAGCGAATCATTGAAGAATCCAGCCACGATGAATGACAGCTAAAGGAAAGAAGATCGAGGTCCTAGAAAACACTGGGCTGGTAAGAGATTTTCAATCCTTTTCTAAAAACCCTATTTTGGACTATAAGTGGAGAATGGGGAGTAACAGACTGCCTGATTTGAATGCCCCTGCTTCTTTGTTAAACCAGCATGGCCAAGTTGATACGGCGCCACCTGCTGTTGAAACCATTATAGATCAGGCCATAAAAATTCTAGCTCCCTTGATGACGTCAATGACTCCAGCTAAAAACTCAAGAGACTCTTATGTTGAGTGTAAGATTGCAAATGCAATAGAAACCTTAGCAACAATTATAAACGATGGTTCGCAGGTGCCATCAGCTCAACGAATAGTAGCTGCACGTACCAATGCACCCCTGATGTCTGCGACCAATTCAGTGCACGCCACGAGTGGGACATATCCATCCATTACAACACTGACATCCAGGGCGATTCCAGAGGCTGCCTCAATTGGAGACAGGAACTTAGGAGCATTTCCGAAATTTTCTAGAGATGTGCACCAGAGAAGACCCTCGAACTCTTGTAATCAAACCAGAACAAACTTTGCATCCGCACAATGTGAGGTTTTAACCTCCCATTGGGGAGGAACACTTGTCAGAATACCAGATGGAAGACACTGTGTTGTGTGCTTCCATTCCAATGCCTTATTGCCCGTTCCAGGACGGACCACACCCTGAACAACAATCAATGTCCGTTTCTATGTTTAATAATGTACAGGTCCTTCCTCCTAATTTTAAAAGTCTAAGTGTGGGTGGAGGAAATTTTAAGGAATGGGTTAAGAGTATTCAAGTAATCTTAATGAAAGAGAATGTTTTATCATTGTTGTTAAAACCCCCACCTAGACCATGGTCTTTGGAAGTTGATCTTTTACATCATAAGGCCTTTTGTATCCTATTGATGTCTATTGATCCCACTTTATATCCCAGCATACCTTACAACCTGACTGTAATGGAAGTCTGGATAAAACTACATAAGTTATTTTATTTTAAAAGCTCCCACGCCACAAAAAGAGTTTATAGGGAGTTTTATTCTGCGAGGCTGAAGGCGGGAGTAGATATCAACGAGCACTTATGTGAGTTAAACAGGTTAAGGAAGGAGTTGATGTTCATTACCGTTATAATCAATTCCCTTGATTCTAGCTGGGATAATTTTATATCACAATTGGATAATGTTAATTATAATAGTTTATCTCTAGAAGTGCTATCTGGTAAATTAATAACAGAAGATAACTTGCGAAAATGCAGGGCATCTTTCTGCAAGAAAGAAAAACCCTTAAGAAGGCCCGATAGTTCAGATAGAGCATATACTATCAGGGAATGCTCCAATTGTAGTTCAAAAGAACATTACAGAAGAGATTGCCCACAAAATGTGAATGCCAGGGCATATTCAAGGACACCTTCTGGTAGTAAATGTAAAAGGAGGTCATTTCCTCCAGGCAGAAAACCAAGTGGAGATGTTCCTAACCAGAGAAAGGGTAAATGGCTGAATAGAGGTAACAAAAGGGATGATCTTAGGTTTAATGATGACTCTGTGGGCATAGTAGAAACTACTGAGTCAGAACTTACGAGGGAACAGCGTGAGCAACTATGGTTAATGGATAGTGGGGCCAGTAACCATGTCGTGAGTGACCAAAGATTGTTTGTTAACATGAGAATGCATCAATCTATGGTCAGAGTTGCAAACGGTAAAAAGGTGAATGTTGTTGGCATTGGAAATGTTTATATTCCTGGGATAGGAGAGATTAATGAAGCATTGTATGTACCTGAGATAGATCATAATTTGCTAAGCTTAATGAGGGTATGTGAGAATCCCAGAATGGAGATTCTGTTTCCAGAAGGAACAGTTGTAATTACAAATAACAAATGTGTGATTGGGGAAGTTTTGAAGATAGGTGGTTTGCCTTACTATTCCCCCAATATGAATGCTGAGGCATTTAGTGCTAGCAATTATACTAACTCATTTGGTAGTAACGATGAATCACAGTTAGAACTGGGTAGTGAACATCAAGATTTTCAACAGAGGAAGTCTTGTAATAATGACTGTAAAGTTAATAAAAGGTTTGTAAGTTTTAATTTAAAATCAGATAATAAGGAACCTGAGAAAGCTAATACAGTTTCTATAGGTGAACCGTTGCACAATGAATGTGCCCATTTGATGCATCGCATCAAATTCAGTTAGGTAATGTGAGTTTTCCTATAGTGAAAAAGGTAACCAAACACTCAAGGGGAACCAAGATCAATGATTGTAACACATTTTTAGATTGTTCAATTTGCAGGAATGGAAAACTGAAAGTGAAATCTGCGCCCAACAGGTCTCAGAGGTACTCCGAATACGCGTTTCAGCTTGTCCATATGGATTTGGTAGGTCCATTTGCACCTTCCATTGGCAAGAGACGGTACTTCCTTACCATAGTTGATGACCACAGTAGATTTGGGTTCATTTTTCCCTTAACGTCTAAAAAGGAAATATTGGCTAAGTTTAAAGAGTTCTGTAGCTTAATCGAGAACCAGCATAAAGTCAGGGTTAAGAAGATCTTAACTGACAGAGGGACTGAATTTAATTCAAGTCAGTTTTCTAGCTGGTTGAAGAGTAAGGGTATAATCCACTTACGCACCGCACCTTACTCCGCGTTTCAGAATGGCATCGTAGAACGACGTGATGGTGTATTGCAGACGATGATGTGGTGCGCCCTAGAGGACGCCGAATTAAACTTCGCGTACTGGGTGGAGGCAGTCAGATACGCAAATTACACCTTGAATCGAGTGTGATCTAGCGTGCTCCAGAAGACCCCATACGAGATGCTATATGGCCATAAGCCTAGTTTGGCACACCTCCACGTTTTCGGGGTGATGGCTGATGTTCATGTTCCAAAGGAGCTCAGGAGGAAAGGAGATCGAATCTGAGTTAAGCTGAGATTCATCGATTATGAGCAGGGCTCCAAGGCATTCAGGTTTGCATATCCGAATGGGAAGCTGGTTATATCAAGGTCTGCTACCTTTCATGAAGGGGCTAATTGGAGTAAGATCCATGCTAATGAGATTCTTACTCAGAACCCTTCCCGTAGTTCTGGTGAACAGATGGAGGATGTATCAGAGAATCCATCTGATGATAAGGATACATCTAGCTTTGGGAAGCGTGTATTCCATGTACCCTTGAAAGGGATATTAAAGTGTAAGATGGGAGTAGCCATGGAGGATAGACAACCAGCTTCAGAGATGCATTGCGAAGATCACGAGGAAAGTGATCCATCAGATGATTCTGATGTGAGTGACACACCTTGAGATAGACCAATTAGATCTATCAGAGGCAACAAACCTAGGAGGTATGATGATTTTATTACCTCAGTCAATCAGGTTTCGGCCACACCTCAGAAATATGAGGACGTGCTGGCTCTACTAAGTATGAACAAGAAAAATGGCTTGCCGCTATGGATATGGAGTTAGACAGCTTGAAAAAACTAGATGTATTCTCGCCAACCAGATTGCCCAAGGATAAGAGGGTGATCAGCACCAGATGACTTTTCAAGAAAAAGCCTATAGAAGGTGGAGGTTTTGTTTATAAGGCGAGGTTAGTAGCACAGGGATTCTCGCAGAGATTCCCTGACGATTATGAGGACACCTTCTCGCCTACGGTGTGCCCTGAGAGCGTGAGAACAGCTCTCACTATTGCTACCATGCGAGGTGAAAATGTATATCAGTTTGATATCCAGACTGCATATTTGCACGTCCAATTAGATAAAGAACTGTATGTGATGATTCCTCAGGGAGTAAGCCATTGGGAAGACGATGTTTGGTTGTTAAACAAGAGCCTATATGGCTTAAAACAATCCGGTAAGCGATGGTACGAGTGTCTCACTAAAAGCCTGAAACAGATGGGATTTTTACCATTGTCGGCTGATGAGTGTGTCTTTGTTAAAGACCATCAGGACATTAGGGAAACAATTCTGTTGTATGTAGATGACATCTTGTACATTAGTAAATCTAAGGACAGTTACAAGAAGTTCTCAGATGACCTAAGCAAAAGTTTTGTGTTAAAATCATTAGGCCGTATCAACAAATTCCTAGGGGTACAATTTGTAAGAACCCAGAAGGGTTTCGACTCTCCCAGCAAGATAAGGTCTTGGAATTAATTAAAAAATGCAATATGGTAGAGGCGAAACCATGTGATATCCCTTTGGCAACAGATTTCCTTAAAAATATGTACACTGAGTTTGAGGATAAGACCCTTTACAAATCCATAATTGGGTCGCTGTTGTATATTGCGAATTGGACTAGGCCAGATATCAGCTTAACTATAAACGTGTTGTCTAGCCATTTGGAACATCCCACACAGTACCATTGGAATAGGATCAAAAGAGTCCTAAGATACTTAAAAGGTACTATGAATTACTCATTGTTGTTGGAGCCAGAAATAATCGGAGAACTAAGGTTGAGTTGTTATTCGGATGCCGATTGAGCGGGGGATGTTAGATCTAGACAAAGTACCTCGGGATACATTGTATATCTGAACGGTAGCCCTGTGTATTGGTATTCTGGAAAACAGAAGCTAATTGCAACCTCCACAGCGGAAGCTGAGTATGTGAGTTTGTCCAAAGCTTCCAATAACCTAGTTTGGTTTGATGATCTCTTGGTGAGCTTATGGAGGGAGCCCATGTATCCCATATATATCTATGAGGACAACATGGCTGCTGTTAACATATCGGAAGCCGATGCTGTAGGCCAGAGATCTTGCCATATTGATATTAAGAATAAATATGTAAGGCCATGTGAGAACAGGTTTCATTAAAACCATCTATTGTGAAACAAGGGAACAGGTGGTGGATGTGTTTACTAAACCGCTGCCTCGTGATCAACATCATTATGTCCTGGGTAAAATATTGATGGCTATGTAAAAATGTACTGACTGTTGATGTGCATATGTATTTGATGATGTATGTATGTTTGTTGCCAAATCAAATAGCCACAGAGAAGGGGATTGTCACGAGTGTTTTCAGAATTGCTCTGGCTACTTGATCAGTCACAAGCAGTATGGATTCAATCAAGCCATCTCCTGTTTGCAATTAACTGCAAGTCTCCCCCACCCTAGTTAATTGTAGGTTAACTCCCCATATAAGCACGGACCTTTATGCTTGCTTTTTGGGCCTAGATGCTGTTTAGGCCTAAATGCAGAGCCAATGCTGAAGCACCTGGACGCAGAGCCCAGAGCAGAGCTGCAGAAGGGAGGAGAACTCAGATAAGGAGTCCTGACAGCTGCTGCAGAGATAGCAGCAGAAAAAGAGCCAAAGAGCTGCATATAGATACTCCTACGGGGTTAGCTACAACTGTGAGTTGAGATAACTGAGGGCCTTTTGAAGTCTCCAATTTCTGCTTGCCTTTTGCTGAGTTTTAAGCACGTAAGCCAACATCTAATTGTAGCTGCTGGACAGTTTCCCTCCCAGAAGCCTCAAGCCATGTTTGCTGATTGAATTGTTTCTTCAGGTGACTTTTAGCTGTGAAGTTTATGCTGCTGCCCTTCTACTACCTTGATGATGTATCGACACTGAAGCTGCTTAATGTTGTGTTAGTTTTTTATCTTATGGACTGTTTCGGTATTGTGGAGAGGAATTTAGGGAGATGGCCTGGCTTCACTTAATTAAGATAAGACTTTGTGCCTTTTTAAAGATATAATGCTTTTAAACATTTTGAAGTAAGGTATATTATTATACAAGACTCCTCTGCCAGTTTTATTTCAGTCCTAGTGTGTTTGCTCATGAGCTGGTTCACGGTTCGGGGACAACCCTCAACCCCATCCTGTCATGTTTTAAAATAGAAAACAGTGAATAATAAAATTTCTTTACTGTATTGGATGTCTGAGTGGATAGAAAAGGAAGGACTGTACATAGTCCTTCATCTATGATTCAGGATCTCTATACTAAATCAGGTATTCTGGGATAACCTCTAATCTTTCATCTGGGGAAAAGCAATCATTATGGATTTTGGCTCTTTCAATAAACCCTTATCAATGTTTTCCATTTCTGTTTTTACTCATCCTTCCTAACCCAGTGTATCCTCTGGAGGATTTTCTAGATTCTTTTCTGATTCACAAAGTAGGAACAGCAGAAGTTCTTTCTTGCTTGCTTGCATTCTAGCATCTTTTTGTTCTTTTATGGTCTGGGCTTGAAGTTACTTACATTCCATCATAGGTACTGTTTCTGCTGTGGCAATTCTCAGTTGCTGAAACTAACTATATTAGCAGCATTTATTGAAACAAAGCCGATGTGATGGAGCGTAGTCAAGACAGCAAAGTTTAGAAAGTTTGGGTGAATTGAAGAGAGTTAAGATGACTCCCTAGTAATTCTCAGAATATATGTGTGGTGCAAATTGTTTGCTTTAGTTTGGCAAGATTCCTGCCTATAGGTGAGGAACCATAAAGAAAACTGCTGAGAAGAATCTCAACACGTCTTTCTTGGTTTTTGGAGTCTGATAATAGTTTGTTTGCTAATAGTTTATTATTGTAAACAAAGAATAATTATCTGTATATTTTCTTCAGTTATTCATAGAACTATTAAAGGATACATTACTGAAATAAAAAAGTTAATATAATTACTTTACATCATACTACTTTTACATTGAGAGGATATATTATTTATATATTCTTTACTTTAAATAATGGGAATGACGCACCTAATTTTCAGCAACTGTACTGCTGGTGGTACAGTTTGGGGGGGGAGTCGCAGCATTTGCATACTACCCGGTGGCAGGAGCTGTCCACTATTGTACTAATCCTAGCCCTGCCTTTGGAAGAACACTTCTGGTTATTTTATTCTAACAGAAAGATTACCATTGGTAGAATTGTATCTCCATGGAGACTGAAGATGAGGCATATAGAGAGTCAGTTGTGTATGTGTACATGTTTGTTTTATAGCTGAAGGGTGTTTTTTAAAGCAGTTTAAGGAAAGGTGCATTGCATATTTTATAAGATACAAATATATTTGTACACAATATACCGTATCTGTGGTCAAAAAAACAAAGGATACAAATAGATGAGGAGGAACAGGACTAACACAGCCCAACAAAAGGAAGCTTCACCATCAGGAATAATACAATATGAATTTAGGATAAAGCATGAATCATGGTTCAGGGAGAATTTCAGAAGTTTGTGCTGTCCAACTGATCCGCACTACTACTTTATTTCAGTGTTGGGTTAAAAATATATTCTGCATTATTGTTTTCCTACTCTGATTCAGTTTGCTTAAGGAAGATGCTTTGGAACTTTGTGTGTTTCCCCCCCAGGTCAGTTAGTGCTTTTTTTCAAATAGGAACCACATTTCAACAAAAGTATCAGTTGGGGCAAGACTTTTGCACATAACTTTAGCTACAAGATTGTTTATGAATTTCCTCTCTTTCATTGCCTCATCATGTCTCCAGAAGCCTTCAGCTTCCCTGGTACTTCAATAAATCCCAAGAGTTGAAAGAGATTCCTCCTAAGATGTTAAGAGACAGGAAGGACTTTGGCTTTTTTGTAAATGAGTTGAGAAATCGCCAGATTCAATACAGATTGGATGTTCCAATTGGTCTAACAGTGAATTACGGTGGAGAAAGACATCGCCTAAATACAGTTGTGATCAAAATTATTCAACCCCCACTGAAATTGAGTGTTT
>WNWU01013765.1:3420842-3496338 GCA_012654045.1 Ptyas mucosa | reverse complement strand
GGATAGGATAGGATAGGATAGGATAGGATAGGATAGGATAGGATAGGCTTCTCTGGGGCAAGGCTGAGGGAGAGAAGAGGCTGATCGTAACTACTCATTAATTTTCAAGCTGTAAGTGTTGATTTATCAAGCCCAATAGTTTCGTAGCAGAGCACGGGTATTCAATTTACATATTTACAAATTATTGATAAATCTGGCAAATTTGAGCTGATATCTCACCCCACCTTGCTCAAAAAGGGATGGGATAGAGAGAACATAATTTTAGAACAACTGTTGAATTGCATAACTGAGTTTGCATGGATACATTGTTATTTGAACCAGATATTCGAATTTGAAGGATTCCCACTTCATACTGAGCTTAATTAACCAAACTGATTCTCATATGTCATAAAATAAAATGTGACTAGCTAATTTGTGATTTGTAGTATTGTATAATCAGTCACTGTATTAAAAATTATGAATACCCATAGCATATGTATATAACTTTGGGTTGGCATTGTGGCTATCTTTTTAGTTTGGCTGGTTTTGGGGATATGGTATAAAACATCTCCTATCATGTCCTGCCACTCTTTTTGGCTTTCCTCATTGGCATATTTTTTTCTTTACTGGCAGGTAAATTCAGCTGCCAAAAGAAGTGTTTTTCAGTTGGCAAAAGTGATTTGTGTCTCATCCTAAACCCTTCCAGATGGCAGATTTTTAGTCAAAATGCATCTTTCCACAGAACCAATAGCATACATGAAAATATTCTTAGGGAAATGTGTAAAACAGAAAATTTTCCTTTTAATTAAATATCTCCTAAATTAGTGCCATTAATAAATCTACAATGCATATATTTTCTTTCTTTCTTTCTTTCTTTCTTTCTTTCTTTCTTTCTTTCTTTTTTTCTTTCTTTCTTTCTTTCTTTCTTTCTTTCTCTCTCTCTCTTTCTGTCTTTCTGTCTTTCTTTTTCTAGTTTGACATAGCCAATTGTGCTAATCTGCCTCATTTGTAGCACCCCTGCTAGTTATGGCCAGAAGCCGTTTGATAAATCTTATGTTTTGCCTAGTAAAGTCTCTTGGGAAGTAAGGAGGAAATGCCAGCTGCAAAGCCTTCATTCTAATTCATATAAAATAGAGAGTTATTTGGCTGCCCTAGCACTATGTGAGTGGCCAAATGTTAAACACTCCTGTGGATAACATGTTACATTTTCACATATTTCCCTGAACTTGTCAGTTTTGGAAGACAATTTCTTTTTGCTTCTAAACTGCCATATATTTTAGCTGGGGAAGCTGGGGGGGGGGTGATTGTTGGAGCGGTAGAAAGTTAGTCATAACAACATTCCGTACTCAAGGACTTTTGCTCGCGTCTGATGCAGACAGCATGAAGATTGTATCCAGTGGAGTGTGAAGAGTTGATTGGACAATGTGATGAACTTGTGGGTGTGGGGCAGGTCTGTGAACTCTTAGCTGACTGGGGAAAACCTGGAAGATTGAGGTTTTCCCAGATGTGCCAACATGACATCTCTAATAAATTGGAACTTTTGTTGGGGGTGTTCCTTGGAACCCTGACATTAACCTGAATCTCCTAAATAACTAAGCAGCACCCCGAAAGGGGGCTGAATGGGGTGTTGAGCCCCAGCACCAACCTAAAGCTTGGGTGATGCGAAGACCCAGTGAAGATGGAAGGGAGAGAGAAGATTGCAGAGGGAGCCATGGGAGCACATACCGGAAGATTATCGAGACCCAGTATTCTCCTTCTGAAGGCGTGGTATGAGCCCTTGAAGCTGCAGAGGTGATGCAAAGCCTAGGAGCTTGGTCCAGGGAGATGGATTCTGGGAAAAGTTGCCAGCCTGATCCAACTGCAGAGATGGGACTGAAAGAAAGATCGCCTGGATGTTGTCATGTATCCAGCCCTCGTCAACCTACCTTCATGCTAGACCTGGCGGAATTTATCCCCCGAGGCTGGGGATTCTATCCCTGCCAGGGGTGGGTCCAGTGCCAGTGGATGCCAGCGCCTGCTGCTCCCCATTTTATGGGATCACCATGGGCCCAATTTGCCCCAACGATCCCAGCACTGCTTTGAGGTCTGATCCAGCAGCGCCGCCGTAGCAGGTTCCAGTTCAGCCACCGGCATTCACCCCGCCTCCAGCTGCTGTGGCAATTCTGCCAGAAAGGGCCCCGCCACCACAATTTAGAGCAATGTTTGATGGTAAGCCTACCAAACTGGCCTATTTCCTCAGCTGAGTATGGGCTCAGTATGGAAAGCAATACGAAACAGATCGCAACTTGGTATCTGCGATCTCGGAGGGGATGAATTAGGGAGATGCTGCTGACTGGATAGCCCAGCTGCATAATGAGGGGGTTGCTGAATTAAATGATGCGGAAGGTTTTCTTGAGCTGCTCCAGGCCAGATTCGAAGACCAAGACCGAATCAACGAGAGTGAAGCCGAGATAAAAGTGATGAGTCAAGGAAATCGACCCATAAAGGACTTTGTATGGGACTTTAGAAGGGTCGCAGGGAACCTTGGACATTGGCCGGACAGAATACTTCTGCATTATTTTAAAGAAGCCATTGATCAAGAAATCAGAACTGCCTTTGGAATCCAGGGGGTGCCAGAGCGACTGCAAGACTGGTATACCATATCAATAGCTCTTGATAGAGAAGTTCACCCATGCTACAACCCTTCAGCTGAGAGGCCCCCAGGGAGAAGTTTGGCTAGACATCCTCTGACAAACCCCACTGAAACCCCTCTGCTCAATCTACAGGGGTAATCAAGTGCTACCATTGCAGACATGTGGGTCATTGAGCTGCGGAGTGTCTGGCGCCTGCGCCGGTTCCACATCCGCACCCCACCACATCAGCCTGAGGCAAAAGGGACACATGAAAGCCCCTGGATGCCAGCAGAATTGCCCGGAAGGCAGTCAAGACTTCCCCTCCCCCTGGAGAGAATGAAGAGACTTCTTCTAAAGACTTGCCACCTGGGCCGACCAGCAGTAGCAGAGGCTAAGACAACCCGATGATAAGTAGGACCATCCACCCCTTTGTGGTCAAAGTCAAGCTGACAGTGCCAGAGACAGAGGTGCATGGAGAGGTAGCAGCAATAACAGACACTGGCTGCATCTGTTGCTTAATTAGCTCCCCCATTATTGAGCAGATAGGTATAAAGACACACCTCTTAAGCTGCCCCATATGCTTTCAGCAAGTAGACAGGACCTTAATAGGTGGCACCCGTGCTACACGGGTCACTGAGCTTGTCAGATTGGAACTAGGGATCCACACAGAACTCATTCGATTCATAGTAGCACCAAAAATGGCAGAGTCAATCATCCTGGAACTGGCCTGGCTAGACAAATGGGCCCCTACAATCAAATGGGAGGACGGCTACCAAAAAGTCATGATGGGGTGCCTTTGCCGCCCATCCCTCCTGAAGCCAAACCCACTGAGCCGAACCCCTCAGGGGCCCAACCAACGAGAGGTGGCCACAATGGCCATCTAAGTCCTACCTGGGACTCCCCAGGTCCCCAAGGAATACAGGGACCTTGCTGAAGCATTCAGTGAGGAGGAATGCAACATTCTTCCTCCTCATCGCCACACTGACTGTGTGATTGAGATCGAGCCGCGGGGTCAAACTCCCTAAACCAAAAATGTACTCAAAAGAGATGGCTGAGCTGAGGAAGTACATCGATACTAACCTAGCCCAAGGGTTCATCCAACCTGCAAAATCCAGAGTAGCCACCCCAGGGCTGTTTAAGGAAAAGAAAGATGGGGGGATGAGGTTCTGTGTGGATTTTCGTGGGATAAATACAGTATGCATGGAAAACATCTACCCCCTTCCCCTCATGAAAGACCTACTGAATGTCAGGTATGCTTCCTTCAAAATCCAGGAAATAAAGAACCAGACTCCATTGTTATGAAAAACTGTACTTTTACTGGTAAAGAAATGAACTCAACCAAAGCAAAGCTGAAACTAAAGACTATACGCGCGCAAACTGTATATACAAAGCATTCCCTCCCACTGTCCATCGTAAATCATCCAATCCACAGGTCTCCTAAGGGTCAGGTGGAAGCACGTCTGGCCGTGTCATCAATCAGGAACGTCATAACGGTTGACCCGATAACAGCAGTTTCGTTTTCCCCATCTAAGAAAAGCATCATCTAGGCAAAGTTTCACTTCTGCCCCCCCCCCATAGCCCTACACTCCCCCTCCCCCTTCTATGGCAGCCAAGCAGTAAGGCGGAGGCTGACATTCGGCCCCTCTGCAGCAGAGACGTTAGTCCTAAATAGGGAAAGAGAAAACAAGATAACACATATATCAGGGTTTATCAGGATATCTGGTGTGAAACAATTGTACTTTCTTCTGTGCCTGGACATCAGATTTATTCACCCACTCAGCTTGCAATAATGGGAAATGCTTCCAGGCCACCAGATATTGCACCTTACCGTGGTGCTTTCTAGAGTCCAGAATCTCTTTAACTTCAAAATGTTGCCCCCCTTCTATTAAAATGGGAATGGGGGGAGAGTCCTGATCTGGAAGTAAAGGAGACAAATGTTCTGGTTTTAGCAAACTAACATGAAACACAGGGTGAATTGGTCTCAAGGTTTTAGGTAGCTCCAATTCAACTGCGACTGCATTAATAAGTCTAGTGATGGGAAAAGGGCCCACATACTTAGGCCCAAGCTTTTTCGATTTCTGAGAGGTCTGCAAATATTTGGTGGAAAAGTAAACCCTATCACCTACTTTATACATGTGTGCCGAACACCTTTTTTTGTCAGCTTGAGACTTATGTGCTCGGTGGGCCTCATCTAACGCTTTTCTAGTTACTGCCCAAGTACTTCTAAGTTGTTCAATCCACGCAATCAAGGAAGGATTTTGTGGGTCATCCTGAGGAAGCTCGGGGATTGGAACAAAGTCTTGGCCCGATGCTACCTTAAATGGAGTAAACCCGGTGCTTCTATGAATGGAGTTATTATATGCCACCTCGGCAAATGGCAGTAAGTCCACCCAGTCATCTTGTTGGTAATTTATGTAACATCTCAGGTACTGTTCTAGCATGCCATTGGTTCTCTCACAAGCCCCATTTGTCTGGGGGTGGTGGGCGGAGCTTAAACCCTGGGCGGAGCCTATCAACTTTAAAAACTCCTTCCAAAATTTGGAGATAACTTGTACACCTTGGTCTGAAATTATACATTTTGGAGCTCCATGCAAACGGTAAACATGTCGAATGAACAATTTTACAAGGGTTTTAGCTGAAGGGATTTTTGAACAAGGGATGAAGTGCACTTGTTTGGAAAATAAGTCTGTCAGTACCCAAATGACTGTGCACCCCTCACTCTCTGGTAAGTCAACAATAAAATCCATGGATATTTCCTTCCAAGGGGCATTTGGTCTTGCCACACTTTGAAGCAAGCCAGGTGGCTTCCCCGGAGGTCTTTTAGCAGAGGCACACACTGGGCAACTTGCTATGTATGCCTCTATGTCCTTTTTGAGTGCAGGCCACCAGAATTGCCTCTTGATGAGTTGCAGAGTTTTAACAAAACCAAAATGTCCTGCCGCTTTGGCATCATGGGCATACTGCAACACTGTTGTCCTTAAACAGGCAGGAACATACAATTTAGCCCCAATTCAGGGTAGTCCATCACGGAGTGTGCATTCATTCGAGTGATTCTGGAACCACTCGTCTGTTTTCAGGGTTTCACTTAGTTTTGGAAGCAAATTGCCCAAGAGGGCCGGATCGGTCCTTGTCTGTGCCCTGGTGGTCACTGGAGTGGCTAGTTGTGTCGAAGGGATGATAGGTCGCACCACCTCCTTTTTAGTACTGTTGTATTGAGGCAGTCTGGAGAGCGCATCTGCCATGAATTTTTTCCCTCCAGGAAGATATTGCAGGGTGAAATTAAACCAGTTGAAGTGCTGGGCCCAACGAACTTGTTTTGGTGACAGTTTACACGGTGTCTTCAACGCTTCTAAGTTTTTATGGTCAGTCCAAACCTTGAATGGATGCTTGGCCCCTTCCAGAAATTGTCTCCATGTTAATAAAGCCCATCGCACTGCAAAAGCTTCCTTCTCCCATATGGCCCATCTCCTTTCGGTTTCTGACCATTTCCGGGATGTGTAAGCACAGGGTTGCAAATTCCCTTCGGCGTTCTTTTGCAGAAGTACTGCTCCCACGGCCACGTCGCTAGCGTCTGCCTGTACTACGAAAGGTTCTTCCATGTTCGGGTGTTTGAGAACTGGTTCAGCAGCAAACAGCCATTTCAACTTTTCAAATGCTGCTTGACACTCCATAGTCCATTCAAGAAGCCGAGAGGGCTTTGGTTTCAATTCGCCCTTTGTTTTTAGAAGGTTGGTTATGGGTAGTGCGATTTTGGCGAAAGGGGATAAATTACCTATAAAAGTTAGCAATCCCAGGAAACTCTGGAGTTGTTTGCGGGTGCGTGGCATGGCCCATTCCATCACGGCCTTGACTTTTCCAGGATCCATCTCTATTCCCTCATGCGATATGCGATACCCAAGATAGTCAATTATACTTTGGTGGAACTCGCACTTAGAAAGTTTGGCATATAATTCAGCAGCCCTGAGTTTTTTCAGGACAGTTCGTACCACTTTCACATGGTCGTTCATGTTCTCAGAGTAGATAAGAATGTCACCCAAGTAGACTAGTACCCCCTTGTACAGATGCTCATGCAGTACTTGATTGATCAATTGCATGAACACGGCAGGGACTCCTTGCAGTCCAAAAGGGAGCACCCTAAATTGGAAACATCCCAGGGGGCAATTGAATGCCGTTTTCCATTCATCCCCCTCTTTGATTCTCACTCGATAGTATGCCTCTCGTAAGTCAAGTTTGGTGAAGACTTTTCCCTTCCCTAAATGGGCTAACATGTCTTTCATGAGTGGCAAGGGGTAAACGTTTTCCATGCAAAACGCGTTCAGGTTCCTATAGTCGACTACGAGACGAAAGGAGCCATCTTTCTTTTCCCGAAACAATACTGGCGCTGCCACCCTGGGTCTGGCTGGTTGGATAAAACCCCGCTCTAAATTCTTATTGATGAAGTTTCGCAGTTCCCCCAGTTCTCGCGGGGTCATGGGGTATATTTTTGGTTTAGGGAGCTTCACCCCGGGCAGAATTTCAATGGTACAGTCTGTGGCTCTATGAGGTGGTAAAATATCTGAAGCCTTTTCGCTAAAAACTTCACGGAGATCCCAGTACTATTTATTTATTTATTTATTTATTTATTTATTTATTTATTTATTATATTTATATACCGCTCTACTCCCGGGGGACTCAGGGCGGTGTACAGTCAAATGATAAAATACATATAATACAAATATTTTAAAGATTGATTAAAATACAATTCAGTAATTTGGTCTTGAACCTAAAATTAAAACTCTAAATTTATGAGATTAAGATTTAAGAATTTAAGAGCAGTTTTAGAAGAGGTTAGTCCAGGCTGGCCTGCTGGAATAGAAATGTCTTGAAGGCACGGCGGAAAGCGTGAAGATCCGGGATTGTCCGTATCTCCGGGGGGAGCTTGTTCCATATGGTGGGTGCTCCCACAGAGAAGGCTCTCCCCCTGGGGGCTGCCAGTCGACACTGTTTGACTGACGGCACCCTGAGAAACCCCTCTCTATGGGAGCGTACTGGTCGGTGAGAGGCTACTGGTGGCAGGAGGCGGTCTCGTAGATACCCTGGTCCTAAGCCATGGAGTGCTCTAAAGGTGGTGACCAAAACCTTGACCAAACCCGGAAGAACACAGGTAGCCAGTGCAGCTCCCGCAGGAGGGGTGGAATCTTTTGGAATCTTTTCCTCCCCTTCAATGTGACCTATGCCCACTTCTGCCTTTGCAGGTTTTGACCCATCCTCTAGGGGGGTTTCTCCCTTTTCTAATCCCGGATTTTTGGTGCGAATGCGCAAAATCCCCGTATTCCAATTAACCCGTGGGTTCCATCTATGGAGCCAGGGTAGTCCAAGTATAAGGGGGTGTTTCATGCCAGGGGCCACAATAAATCTGAGGGTTTCTATGTGATTCCCCAACTGCATCTCAATGGTTTCGGTCACAAAGGTAGCTGGGGCCCCTCCCGCAATCGATCCGTTCAGTTGACAGAATGCAATGGGTCTTTTTAATGTTTTAAGCCTTAGGCCCATTTTCTCCACCACTTTCAGGCTGATTATGCACCTGGTGCACCCAGAGTCTAATAAGGCTAGTATCTGCGCCTGTGTCCCCGTGGACGGCACCCTTAGTTCTATGGGGATGAGCATGGGGTCCTTGGTATGACTCACCGGATCGCCGGAGTCGGAGTCGGAGTCCGTTCCGCTGTCCTCTGCAGTGGTCGGAGTTCCCAGCTCACCCTGGTTACGGGGAGCAAACTCAATGACTCCTCCTTCCAGAGCGGTTGCACGAGCTTTTATGGGTGCTTTGTCAGCCTGCTTAGGACCCGGGGCGGTAGATTTTGGCATTGGTTTGGAGAAACACTCGGCAGCTCGATGGCCTTCTTTTCCACATTTGAAACATGTGAAGGGCTTCGATTTTGGTTTGAATTCTGCCCTCCCCGCGACCATCTTTGGCGCTCCTTTGCGATAGGCAGAGGATGACGGATCTTTCGCATAGCTTCCTCGGAGTCAGCTTCGGGCCAGCTCGATTTCCACATCCTCAGCTGCTATATACCAATACTGCAAGTCTTCGGGGACCCTCCAGGCTCTGCAGTCTTTGTATATTTCTTCATTTAGCCCATTCTTGAAACTCTCTAATAGGGCTGCTTCTGACCATCCTGTCATGTAAGGTGCTAACTCACGAAACTCTTGGGTATATTCTGCCACTGATCTCCAACCCTGCTGGTTACCCTTCATTCTGAGTCTCGCCTTCCGCTCAGCTAGGTGGTCTTCAAACCGTCTCCTAAGGGCCGTCATAAACTGATTGTAATTTCTCAGCAGGGGGGAGTTGTTATTGTGGAGGACCACCATCCAGTCAGCTGCTACTCCCTCCAGAACGTTCATGATGCATCTTACTCGGGCTGCATCTGATAAATAATCTTCTCCCCAATCTTGCATGTGGTTCCAGACTTGGGTCAGGAAAAGCCCCAGGGTCTTTGGATTTCCATCATATTTTCCGGTCGGGGGGGGATTTTTTGTTTTTTCCATTGGCGGGGGAGGGGAACTGGCAAGGCTGGGGCCCCCTGGGCTGCTGCATCTCTCACTTGACCCCCAGAGGTTGGAGATGTTCCTTCCCCAATTTCCTCTTCTCCACCCCCACATGCTGTTTCTCCTGGCTCTTCCCTGGGGTAATCTCCTCCCTTCCCCACAGGGAACCCATAAGGCTGACACTACCTTTCAAAAGGCAAAGTGTTTACTAAACTTGACTTGAGAGAAGCCTACTACAGGGTGCTCATAAAGGAAGGAGATGAATGGAAGACTGCTTTCAACTGCTTCCAATTCAAAGTCATGCCTTTTGGTCTCCAAGGAACCCCTGTGGTATTCATGCAATTGATTAATGAAGTGCTGCATGAACATTTATACAAGGGGAATGTTGTCTACTTGGACGACATTCCCATATTCAGTGAGACATTAGAAGAACATGTGAAACTAGTCCGACAAGTACTAAAGAAACTGTTAGCCACAAAACTTTATGCGAAGGTGTCCAAATGTGAGTTTCACAAAACTTCTCTGGACTACCTGGGCTACCGAGTGTCGAACAAAGGTATAGAGATGGATTCCGGGAAAGTGCGAGCCGTACTTGACTGGCAGGCCCCTCACACCAGGAAACAGCTGCAAAGTTTGCTGGGATTTGCTAACGTCTACCAGCAATTCATCCCAGCCTTCGCAGAAGTGGCCCTGCCGCTTACCGAACTGCTAAAGACAGGACCCTCCCCTGTAAGGCCGTGGCCGACGCAGCCATTAGCCTGGACGCTAAGCTGTCAAAAAGCATTTGAAAAATTGAAAGGTCTGTTTGCAGAGGAGCCCATCCTTCAGCACCTGGACCCAGATAGGCAGTTCATTGTCCAGGCTGATGCCAGCGACATTGCAGTGGCAGCATTGCTCCTCCAGGAAGACCCCCAAGGGAGGCTGCTACCTTGCACATATATGTCCAAAAAAACTCATGGACACCGAGCGGAGATGGGCAGTATGGGAGAAGGAAGCCTTTGCTGTTCATTGGGCTCTTCTATCATGGTGGCACTTCCTAGAGGGAGCCATGTTCCCCTTTGAGGTATGGTCAGACCATAAAAACCTCGAAGCCTTAAAGACCCCACGACAGCTCTCCCCGAAACAGGTCCACTGGGTGCAGTACTTCAAGCAGTTTGATTTCAAGCTGAAGTACATCCCGGGGGGAAGAACCTGCTTGCAGATGCCCTCTCAAGGAAACCCCAATATGACAACCAGAGGGAGGACATCATCCATGCCATCAACCCAGACATGCAGAGTGCAGCGCAAGTCACTACCCAGAGTCAGGCCAGCAGGCGGACTGATCCCATCGATGGGAAGCTAACTGCCAACTTGAAGGCAGCACTATCTACTGATCCATGGCTAGCCGACAATTGAGACACTTTGACGACCCGTGATGGACTAGCTTGGAAAGGTTTGAAAATTTACATTCCCAACAGCATGAGACTCCTACTGCTCCAGTCTAGCCATGATTCTCGATTGGCAGGTCACTTTGGATTTCTAAAGACCCTTCATCTGATGGCAGTTTTGGTGGCCAAAGATGAAAGCTGATGTGGAGGACTATGTAAAAAGTTGTGCTACATGTGCCAGCAATAAGACAAGACCAGGGAAGCCTCCCGGTTTGCTTCAACAGGTAGTTGAGCCCAGCTGCCCGTGGGAAGAAATAGCTATGAACTTTATAGTAGAGCTCCCGGAAAGTGGCAGAAATACTGTAATATGGACTGTGATAGACCTGTTCTCCAAACAGGCCCATTTTATTCTTTGTTCTGGACTTCCCTCAGCTAAGAGATTAGCCAAGATGTTTATCAAACAGATCTACCGGCTGCATGGAGTTCCGAAACGAGTGATCTCCGATCGAGGAGTTCAGTTCACCGCTAAGTTCTGGAGGGAGTTCCTGAGGTCCATTGGGTCATCTCAGGAGCTTAGCTCATCTTTCCATCTGAGTACGAACGGAGCCACGGAATGTGCTAATGCCATGGTGGAACAGTACATCAGATGTTATGTAGATTACCAGCAAGATAATTGGGCTGAGTTGCTTCCTTTCACAGAAGTGGCTTACAATAATGCAGTGTATAGTAGTACGGGACTGACCCCTTTTCAGATTAAGAGCGGCATGGAGTTCATCCCTATGCCAGAACTGCCGAGAGAACAGCCTTCTTCCATGACTCTGAATGAATGGATGGAGTCATTAAAGAAAGGCTGGGAGAATACCAAAAAAGCCCCGAATGAAGCAGCCGAAGCATATAAAAAGCAAGCAGACAAATACCGATCTCTCCAACCCCTCTTTCGGGTGGGAGATCATGCATATCTTTCCACCAAATACGTTTGAGGTTGAAGAGTAAGAAGTTAGGACTGAAATATTTAGGTCCCTTCCCCATAGTGAAAGTGATTAACCCAGTGACTGTACAGTTAAATCTCCCCCACATACTGGGAAAAATTCATCCTGTTTTCCATTGCAGCCTGTTAAAACTTGCTGTGGGATCTAAACTGAGACCTCAACCTGCTGCTCCCCCAAAGCCAATTGTGGTGCAGGGTGAGACTCATTATGAGGTGAAGAAGATTTTGGACTCTAGATTGCAGAGGGGACATTTGCAATATTTGGTTCATTGGAAGGGGTACCCCTTGTCTGAAGCCACGTGGGTGAAGAGTTGGGATGTTCAGGCAGACACCTTAGTTAGGCAATTTCATGATAAATTCCCTGATAAGCCTAAGGGTCCTCCTGGAGGGGGGAGGGGGTTAATGTGCCAATTGTGTTAATCCCTGATTTAAGTCTTATCCCAGGATGTGTTCCTTTCCTGGGGGGGAGGGAGTCTGTCAGTTTTGGAAGACAATTTTCTTTTTGCTTCTAAACTGCCACATATTTTAGCTGGGGAAGTTGGGAGGGGGGTTGTTGTTGGAGCGGTAGAAAGTTAGACATAACAACATTCCGTACTCAAGGACTTTTGCTCGCGTCTGATGCAGACTGCTTGAAGATTGTATCCGGTGGAGTGTGAAGAGTTGATTGGACAATGTAATGAACTTGTGGGTGTGGCGCAGGGCTGTGAACTCTTAGCTGGGTGGAGAAACCTGGAAGCTTTCAGATTCGGGTTTTTCCAGATGTGCTAACATGACATCTCTAATAAATTGGAACTTTGAGGAACCTCAGGATACAGAGCTTTATTTTGTTGGAGCTGTTCCTTGGAACCCTGACAGAACTTGAATAACCCTCCGTCTTAAACTGCAGGTGTTTTCACAACATACACTTTTGAGCAATAAAGGGACTTTAAGTAAGGTTTCTTTTTTGATAATATAAAGGTGATAATATAAAGATAATCTAAATATAAATCAGTGCCTTGCAATGTGTTATACATCCAGGAAAGTCAGGCATTTATTGAAATTAACATTACACATGATAAATAGGTAAAATAAATTGCTGCTAAGTATTTATGTAAGATCCTTAGATATATTTTGCTTTTGTGTGCTCAAAGACAGCAGCTGTAAATTATTTATATCTAGTAAAATAACCATGTTTTATAGAAATTCATGAAAATACTGAGTTCTTATATAATCTCTGTACTATAATTATAAAATTAGAAGCCAGTGGATGAGAGCAGTATATAAATAGAGTATATATAGCTCTTGTATAAATGGCTGTATATATGCCTACTTACGGAATGGCATGGCATGGCATGGCATGGCATGGCATGGCATGGCATGGCATGGCATAGCATAGCATAGCATAGCATAGCATAGCATAGCATAGCATAGCATAGAATAGAATAGAATAGAATAGAATAGAATAGAATTTTTTATTGGCCAAGTGTGATTGGACACACAAGGAATTTGTCTTGGGGCATATGCTGCCAGTGTACATAAAAGAAAAGATACGTTCATCAAGAATCATAAGGTACAACACTTAATGATAGTCATAGGGTACATATAAGCAATCAAGAAACAATATCAATATAAATCGTAAGGATACCAGCAACAAGGTTACAGTCATACAGTCATAAGTGGGAGGAGATGGGTGATAGGAACGATGACAAGATTAATAGTAGTGCAGACTTAGTAAATAGTTTCACAGTGTTGAGGGAATTATTTGTTTAGCAGAGTGATGGCGTTCAGAAAAAAACTGTTCTTGTGTGCAGTGCTCTATAGCATCATTTTGAGGGTAGGAGTTGAAACAGTTTATGTCCAGGATGCGAGGGGTCTGTAAATATTTTCACAGCCCTCTTTTTGATTCGTGCAGTATGTAGGTATTAAAACACTTGTATAGATAGATATAAAGGCATGGATTCACATGTGAATCTGTGTCCAGATTTCTGTATTAAAATGTAATACATACTTCTGTATCATTTTCTGAATCAGACTAGTCTGATCAAGTATCCTGTTCACTCAGTAGCCAACTAAATAGCCAAAGTGATCACTTTCATCATTTCTGACACTTATCAGAAAACAATATTAACAAGTACATTTCTCTGACCCTAGAGGTACCATTTATTACAACCATGACTACTATCTACAATACTGATATCCTTGTAATCCATGAATTATTTCATCTCAATTATAAACTGTTGTCTGCCTCTGACCAGTTCAAGAGCAGGGCTTGTGTGACACAG
The DNA here is from genome assembly GCA_012654045.1 of Ptyas mucosa. Lineage (NCBI taxonomy): Eukaryota > Metazoa > Chordata > Lepidosauria > Squamata > Colubridae > Ptyas > Ptyas mucosa. Next base: position 3,482,606 of record WNWU01013765.1, on the reverse strand, counting down.
TGGCCCTTCTGGGAAGAATTCTCCTACATAAGATGATGATGAATTGGTCAAATCTACTCCTCTTCCAGGTTCAGGATTGTAGAGAAACCAGAAGCTGCTGGAATGAAGGTGTGGGAGAACTTGAAAAGTTTTCCAGAAGAATAATTAGACTTAACTTGCAAAAGATACCTTGCTTTGAAGATTTATGCATGCCCTTTGCTCTCTCAACAGTACTTGTAATGAGATTTCTCCAGGGGTGAAATCTAAAATTTTTTGCTACCAGTTCTGTGGGCATGGCTTAATTAGTGGGCGGGGCTTGATGATAAGGTGACTGGGAGTGCGTGGCTTGTTGGTCAGGTGGGCATGGCCAAGTCAATGTCACTTCTTTGCCCTTTTTTAACCTACACTACACAACACAACACAACTGGCTCACCCACAATATAAAAGCAGCTGTGCTAGACCCAAAATGGCCCCTGCAACAAGCAGGAACCTCACACAGCCACAAAAAGCCCAAAAAACCAACGTTCCCACTTTACACACACAAAATTCCACATACAGCTTTGTGAGATTTTGTGTGATTGTGTAGTTAGAGTGAAACACTACAGAAACACACTAAATCTCAGAAAGCTGCACAAATATTATTTTATTTTAATTTATTTTTATTTTTATATAAAAGCAGCTAAATTTAAAACTTCCTAAACTTTAAATGGCTAGGTCTAAAAAAAGAACAACTCCCTAATACCAAAAGAGGGGGCAGATGCCACATTAATAAAAAATTATAGGCCAATTTCTTTGTTGAACACCGACTATAAAATTTTTATGAGTATAATTGCTAATAGGCTGAAAAAAATACTACACAATACATCAGGACCACAATGGTTTTTTGCCCACAAGACAAATAAAAAATAATTTAAGGATGGTAATGGATGTTTTAGAATATTATGAGATGCATCCAGAGAGACAGGTGGCCCTGATCTTTCTGGATGCACAAAAAGCGTTCGATTAAGTAAACTGGCAATTTATGAAACAACAAATTAAAAGTATGAATTTCGGTGAGAAATTTACAAAAATGATAACATCAATATACCAGAACCAAAAAGCATGTATTTTGGTAAACGGGGACCCAACGAAATTTTTTGGAATAAATAAAGGAGTAAGGCAGGGATGTCCACTATCGCCCCTACTTTTTATCTTAACGTTGGAAAATTTGTTAATTAGAATTAGGGCAAATAAAGAAATACAAGGATTAAAGATTAAGAGAGAAGATTACAAGGTCCAAGCCTTCGCGGATGATCTTGTTTTCTTCATAGAAGATCCAATAGAAACAACCCCCAAATTAATAAAAGAAATTGAAACTTTTGGAAAAGTAGCAGGCCTAAAAATTAATAAAGAAAAAACAAATATGATAATAAAAAATATGACAACAAAACAAGTAGAGAAATTAGTAAAAGATTCAGGATTACAGGCAGTCAAAAAAGTCAAATACTTAGGGATAAATCTGACAGCTAGAACAGTAACAATAAAACAGGATAATTATGAACCTTTAGTCCAGAAAATAAAAGAGGATTTAGATAAATGGGGGAAATTAAGACTATCTTTACTGGGAAGGATAGTAGTGATAAAATCAAATATACTTCCAAGACTCCTTTATTTATTCCAAATGATACCAATAAAATTAGACAAGAAATTCTTTGATAATTTGGATAAAATAACGACAAATTTTGTGTGGGAAGGGAAAAAAATCAAGAATAAAATTGAATATATTACAAGACGACAAAATTAGAGGCGGATTTGGTTTCCTGGCATGGCAAAAATACTATAAGGCTGCAAGCTTATTATGGATTAAGGAATGGATAACCCTGGATAACCAAAGACTGTTAAATCTGGAAGGACATGATCTAATGAAGGGATGGCATGCTTTTATTTGGAATTCTGGAAATAAAATATATAAGCATTTCAACAACCACACTATTAGGAAATCCTTAATCAATACATGGCAACAAATTCAACATAAACATTACATAAAAATTTCTGGTTGATTATCGACAATAGAAGCAATTACTCACCCAATATACTATCAAAACAAAAAATATTAAGATATAGAGAAATATTGGATATGCAGGGGAAATTAAAAACTAGGGAAGAACTAAAAGAACAAGGAATAGCAATAGACTGGTGGCCCTACTCACAAATAAAAATAAGATATAGGAAGGATCAGGAGGAGGGAGGAATAAATTTAAAACAAAATCGATTAGATAAATTATTAGAATCTAAAGAAGGGAAATTAATTTCAAAAATATATAAATATCTACTCGAATATGATTTGGCAGAAGAATTGGTTAAAGGGCAGATGATAGCGTGGGTGAAGAATATTGGCCACAGTATACAGCTGGAAGAATGGGAAAGAGCGTGGGAAAATAACTACAGCATGATAAAATCGGTGGCCTACAAAGAAAATCACTATAAGATATGGTATCGATGGCATCTGGCCCCCGCAAGATTAGCTAAAATGTACCCAAACGTAAACGCGGCTCGTTGGAAATGTAAAGAAGCACAAGGAACTTATTACCATGCTTGGTGGCTCTGCCCAGAAATTAAGAAATATTGGAATAAGATAAAAACATGGATAATTGAAATAACAGATTATCAAATTGAATTAGAACCTGAAATTTTTTTATTAGGCATGATTAAAAAGAATACTAGAAATGATATAAAATATTTAATACTGCACATAATTACAGCGGCAAGATTAGCATTAGCACAACTTTGGAAAATAGATCAATTGCCAACTGATCAGGAGTTAATACAAAAAATATATACATGTGCAGAAATGGCCAAACTAACTTTAGAGTTACAGGATAAGGAGGACTCAAAATATTATACAATATGGTATAATCAATGGATAAACCAGAGAAAGGGAAATGGGTAGAGATGGAATTTAGAAGAAATCAATATAATCAAAAACAGCACTGTCAGAGGAATAGAAAACGAAATATGCCATGGTATGTCGGCATATATGTATATATGTATATATAACGGAAATTAGTCAGCAGGTGAAGTTGTGTACTGTATATGTAAATTTGTCTCTTGATTAAGAGAAACTTGTATGTTTTAAATGTTTTTTATTAATGAATAAAGTTTTGTTTTTAAAATTAAAAAAAATAAATAAAATAAAAAATAAAAAATAAAAAAGAACAATTAAAAAAAACCCCAATGAACTATTTTTTTAAAGCTCCCAAAGGGGGAAAAAACTTACCCAATTGAACAGGGGTCTCCAACCTTGGCAACTTTAAGACTTGTAGATTTCAACTCCCAGAATTCCTCAGCCAGCTTTGCTTTGCTGGCTGAGGAATTCTGGGAATTGAAGTCCACAACTCAGTTGCTTGCTGATGAATTGATTGCAGGGATTACAGCAAGACGTTGCGACCAGCAGCTAAAGTAAGCAAGCTGAGGCGGGGAAGGGGAGAGATTTTTGCTACCGATTAGCAGGCAGAGCCATCTAAAAGGAAAAAAGTTTTTTTCTTTTACATGGCTCTGGCGATCCAAGCTGAGTTGCCTGATTAGCAGGCAACTCAGCTGGGATCGTCAGAGCTTGGCTAGTCAGAGCCATTTAAAAGGAAAAAAAGGCTCTGATGATCGCGCAGCTCAGCTGGGCATGAGGGGCGGGGGCAGGGATTTTTGCTACCAGTTCTCTGAACTGCCCGCCGCCATCGCTACCTACTCGCCCGAGCCGGTCTGATCCGGGAGCATTTCACCCCTGGATTTCTCCCTGAAGATGGTGCACACCAGGATTCTCAGACTGAGTCATGACCACTCTTTTTGAGTCCCCCTTGAACTAGATTCCTGCCACAACCTAACTTTGAATTCTATCTATAAGTGGCTATTAATGTAGGACATTCTGCTTTGCCTTCATTTGCTTTGCTCAGCACTACACCTGCTACATTAAACTGCTATAATGAATTACAACCTAAAGTTGGCAACCATTGCAGTATCTAGTGAATAGAATGGTCTAACCTTGAACTGCATACAGTAAATAGATTTTCCCTTTTAAATATTACAATCTTTCTGCATGACCAATGTATTGCCCTCTCTTTCCCACATTTACTTTTTTTTCTGTGCAATTTTTTACTTTCTTCATATGGAGATTGATTACACACATGGAGAGAGGGGGGAGGGGGAGGGGAGGGAGAAAGATAAGTACACAGAGGCCCACACTGTTTAATGCATCCATGTCTGTCCTTCTTCCAGTCTTTCTGAGGGATGGTGATCACCATTGCATAAAATGTGCAGATGCACTACAAATTTATGCAATGTCACTATGATTTTGGGTATTCTATTTTAACGTTCACTCATAGTGATCTCTAGCATAGATTTTACTTTTTCAGAACAGCTGTAGATGAAAGTAAGTGTGGGAAGCCAACACCCTCCTAGAAAAATGAAATACTTTGGGAAATATTAAAAAGACAGAATATTATATTTCCCTAAAGGAGAAATGGAGAAACATGTTTTTAGAGGCAGAAAGCAGCCCCCAGTCTTTCTTAATAGCCTACAATAGATGCCAGCACTTAAGGAGATAAAGAGTTTATTGAAAGAGGAAGCCAACTATCTAGATAGCTCCATTCATAAGCCAATACTGCCAGCAGAAGCCCATTCAAGACAAGATATTTTGAAACACTTTACAGCAAAGTTTGACAGCTAACAAAAGCAGAATGGTAGGATTAGAACAAGCAGCCCCTCACCCGAGATCCAACACAGGACGAAAGCCATTAGCCACAATAGGAATTGTCCAACACCCTTTCAGAACACAAGCCCCTTCATTGCACAACCCCCAGAACAGTTCAAACTTCAAAGTCACAGACACCTATAAAGATCCATCCACTCATTCAACCATTGGGTCAGCTGCCCCAGAACCACAAACCCTGGTGGTTCTGTTCAATAAACAGAATCTTTCTTTCCAATCAACCTCCATGTTATTTCCAACGTCTTTCTTCCAGCTTGGAACAGAAACAGATGGATTTTTCTTCCAACAATTTGGCAACCCAGATGGGATTCCAAGCTAATCTGACCAATGGACGTGGGTCAGGTAAGCCTCCACTTTGCTGGCAGCAGACCCACTGTGTCTGTGGGTGGGTTCCCCCAAACCTTGGCTGTTTAGAGCAAGGGTAGTAAAGGGAGTTTTGAGCTCAACGGCTGCTTGGAAAGAAGGTGAGTACCTGTAAATTTTAATTTTTAAAGCCCAGGAAAGTGAGGGAAATGTGTATATGCTTGTGTGTGTGTGTGTGTGTGTGTGTGTGAGAGTGCTCAATTTGTGTCCTGAATCATACAACATTATCAAGCTTATAGTTTTTGTATTTGAAATGCCCTTAAGGGGGAGAACAGATGAAGCATTACAAGAAACAGTTTTAGTGGCCCAAATGTTTAGGATAGGACAGGATTTATTTTTTCTAAAATATTAATCAGATGTGGAGTTTGATGTACATACCATATTTTTTGGAGTGTAAAACACACTCCCCTCCCCAAAAGAGGGTGAAAATTTGTGTGTGTCTTATACACTGAATGTAGTCAAAAACACAAGGCACAGAGGAGGCGATGATCTATGACAATCCCTGCAGCCTGGAACAGCTGATTGGGGATATTCCGGGAGGCCGATCCACCCACCAATCAGCTGCCCATGCTGAATCAGGCTGCAATAATGTGCTGAAGCTGACCTGGCTGTTCACTATTTGCTGTGAGGACGTGTCAGAGTTTGCAGCAGCAATCACATCCAGAAAGCACACACAATCAGTAACTGATTCAGCAGGATTCAATAACTTCTCTTTATATATAATATAACACATGAAGTAAATATACAATACCAAAAGAAGGTTTTCCAACATAGTAGTAAATACAAGGAAAACACAAGCAGAGGAGAGGTGTTCCAGTTTCAGTTTTAGTTTCAGAGATCAGCACAGCATGCAGCTTTAGTACAGTAAAGTTGAGCTAAGTGGCCACGCCCAGGCTTCTTGCTGTCTCCTTCCTTATTGCTCACACAGCAAATAGTGTTTCAGTTTCCAAACAGCCCTCAACTCTCTCACACACTGATAGGATGCTAGCCAGATGAATACTGATGGATGCTGGTAGTCAGAGGCAGATTTTTTTTTCTTATTTTTCTCCCCAAATACTAAGGTGCATTTTATACTCTGAAAAATACGGTAACTAGTAATTTACAGCCCAAGTATAGTTTACCTTTGGTTATATATACGTTTTGAATTGTGTCTGCTATCCACATTCAGTCCCCAAGCTGTTAATTAGGTATACACACAAACACAAAGCAGAAGCAAACCTGTGAACCAGTTCATGGAGAGATTTCCTAAGGATGTTAAGAAACCTAATCTCTAGAGGCAAGGAAAACAAACTGCTGTTTAGTTTTCCCTCAGATCTTTACATTCCTTACACAGCACCTAAAGTTATTTACTTATTTATTTATTTATTGTTTGCTTGCCTCCTTGGAAGAAAGCTTTGCTGATTAATCAAGATGCCACTCAATAAACAAATGCTTGGAGAAAGCTGTTTTGTTCCCAGAGTACGGTAACGTATATCACCTAACTAACAGGAAGTAAGATAAAGAATGCTAGCCACCACTGCTTTGATCTGTGCACAGTTCTTTTTCATTCATATAGTCCAGTGATGGTTGACCTTTTTGGTGCCGAATGCCCAAAGCGTGCGTGCACATGCAAGAATGCACACATCAGTGCCTGAACCCCCAAAATGCAATGTGAGCAGCCCCCGTGCATGCACCCCGGTTCTGCGCATGTATGTGCATCCCCTGCATGCATGTGCATCCCCGTGCATGTGTCCCGGCCCCCCCTGCACATGTGCCCCGGCTTCCAGGTTGGTGCAGGAGGTTTTCCAGGTTGAAAACAGGGTGTGGGGGGTTCATGCATGCAAATCTCCAAAATGCAATGCGAGTGCCCCGTATGCATGCCCCTGCCCTCCCGCATGTGCGGCAGAGGCCCGAAGACCAGTTGGCCAGCGGGAGGCATGTGTGCATGTGCGGTGAAGCTGGGCTGGGGTGACGGCTGGTGTGCCTGCAGAGGGGGCTCTGCGTGCCATCTGTGGCATGCATGCCATAGGTTTGCCATCTCGGATATAGTGAAATGCACAAATGTTTCAGATGCATTTGGTTTGGCTTTACAGAAAGTTGGTTACATGAATTTAAGAACATCTTGGGGCACAATAATATGGCTATTAATTCTGAGTTCTAGTTATTAAACAGAGAGATGCTCTAAATCTATCAAAATGCATTGCAATTAAATATTATTGAGTTTAATAGACAACTTGTACCTTGCTGGGTCATCATTTCTGAGATATCTAAATGGAAAAATAGAATAAACATGAGTGGGGAAAAAGCAGTGTGACTTTCAACTTCCTGCCAGCTTCTCCACTGAGTTTCCTTGTAGGAAGTTGGCAAGGTGCATTACAAATCTTATCTTCCTCCCTCCCTTCCTCCCTTCCTCCCTCTCTTTTTTTTGTTGCCTACTGCCTTCTTCCTTCCCCTCCCTAGAATTCATACTGGCTTTCTCATTTACTTTGCTTGTCAGAAACTTGCCAGGAGAAAATCAGTGGGGAAGCCAGCAGGAAGTTCCAAGATGAAGGCCATAAGACAGATAAGTGGCTGCTGCTGGGTATGGGAAAGGAGCAAGGGTGTGTCCAGGGAAATGGATCAGAAATTATACATGGGTAGGAGCTAGAGGTATCACACAAGTCAGGGAGGGTGTATAGGTGGGCAGAATGGGTAACAAGGGTGCCCTGGGATGTGGAAGAGATTCTGTGGGGTCAAGTAGGGCATATCCTATGAATTCAATTTTAGTTTATTGGCTTTCAGTACATCTAGGCACTGTTCAGCAACTTCCCACCATTATCTGATTCAAATTGCCTGGAAAAACAGAGCTCATGGTACTACAGTGGTAATCTCCTGTTGATTCCAAATCAAACATGCAAAGTGACTCTTTCCATTAAAAAGATTTAAACTAATTATGGATTAAGAATTACACTCATTATTGCAGACCTTTTCTTCTCTAGAAGTGGAAAAGCACTTTTAGTACCTACATATTTTCTTGTACTTCTGATTGAAAGAGAGAGCAAAAGGAATCATACATTTAAGATAAGACCTTTGCTTCCTGTCATGGAAGATCCCTCAATTCCAATCAATGTAATCCTGTCAAAACTGCTGCAAGCAAACTTCGCACAAACAGCAATCCTGAGTGGTCATGCAAAAGACTTGTGAACCAGTAATTTTCCTTCCTTCCTTCCTTCTGCAATCTTAAAATTTAGACATAACACAAAAACAGAAAGGGACTGGAAGGTAAGAGAGATGATTGTCAACATCTTAAACAGGCAAAAGAAAGAAAAAGGACATTCAAGTAAAATTGTGTTCTTAAGTGCAATTACATCAAGGTGCTGTAGAGAATAAGAAAGTGTTGAGCCACATCCACCGCTCAAAACACGAACCGCAGACGAGACCCAATAACACGGAAATGCAGGAACCAGGCAAACAGACTGGCGTGACGAACCACAGCAAGGAGTCATGGGGGAGGGCTATGAGGCAGCAAATGCTGAGGACATGGGTGGTGGTGGTGACACAGGGTGATCGATCAGGTCAAGCCGAGCTGGAATCCCAGCACTGTCAGATGATGTCAGGAAGAGCGGGGAGCGACGAGCGGGCGGCTTGTTTGATCCAGACTGCAGAACAGCTGAGAAGCTAACACCGAGTGCCTGGGCGATTGTAGGGGGTGGGGCATTGCCTTGAAAACAGGCGCTGAGAGGCAGAATTTGTAAAGCTCAACTTGACTTGTAGCCAGCTTGTAGTGAGAATAAACTCACATCTGGCAAACATTCAACGAGTTTCAAGGTATTTGTGAGGGCTCAGCACAAGTGTGGCCAAACGGCTGAGAGAAAGACTACCTCGATGGAGATAGGCCAAAATCCATTACCAAAGTCAAAGGGAGAAAAATATCTTCAGTGCAAAAGAAGTTGAAAGTGTACAGGAGAGGCTCAGACATCTCTCTAATTCACACGAAGAAGGAAGTTCAGCATAATCTGACTTAATGTTTTTGTTATCATAAACATTCGCAATAAAAGAGGTCTTCCTGTGGAATTGATTCCTCATCTGTTCTATCTGTTGGGGCTGATAAGCATAAAGATAATTTTATTTTACAGAAAATTTGTTACATATGTGACTAGTAGTATTTAGTATTTGGTAGTAGTAGTTAGTCAACCTTGACTGATTCCCCAAAGCTGACAGGTTCAGATCTGATCAAGATGGCAGGCTGTCAGGGAACTTCAGGACTATTGACTGGAAGTTAGGGATAAAAGTATCAGAAGAAGGAGATGATACACCACTTCCATATTGCATTCAAGAAAATTACATGGACATATCCAAATGCTTACTAAGAGTCAAGTTCAACTCAAGGAATCTTTTGCCTTTATTTAAATTGAATATATACAGGTAGTCCTCAAACTCACGACCACAATTGAACCCGAAATTTATGTTGCTAAATGAGAAATTTGTTAAGTGAGTTTTGCCCAATTTTACAACTTTTCTCACCACACTTGTTAAATGAATCACTGCAGTTCTTAAAATTAGTAACATGATTATTAAGTGAATCTGGTTTCTCCATTGACTTTGCTTGTCAGAAGGTCACAAAAGGAGATCTCCTTTTGTGACCTTCTGACAAGCAAAGTCAATGGAGAAACCAGATTCACTTAAACTGGTTCACACATTCTGAATGGTTGGATTCACCTACTGCATTAAGATACAATGAGATTTGTTGTGATTTATTTAGCTTAGTAAGAGAATCTAATCAATAAGCACATTTTAGTTCTAATGTACCACATTTATGTGTATCTATTCTCCAGCAGTCCCCTGATGCCAGTTATTACTAAAGAAAAATACAGGAGATTAGCCTTAGGACATTTGATAAAATAGAAAAAATATGAACATTTATTTGTATTGATAGGAATTAAACCACACCTGGACATTTTACAACTCCTGAGCCACATTAGCTTGTTGACTATCCCTGTCCAGCCTGCATCAAAAATTGTCAGTCAAGAATTAGAAATCAAATGTAAATAAGTATGTGCAGAGGTGGAAAAAGAAGCTGAGTCAGGCCCAGCTCTGCGTAGTCACTGTGTGCTTTTTCAGTTGGCTGGTGGCTGAGAAAGGACAAGAAGAAAATGTGCTTTTCTCTGCCTGCACTGCACTCATCCCTTGCCCAGAACAGCCTGAGCAGACCATGCCAGCAGTCATCACGCGAGGGAACTCAGGCTTGGCCACTCACCACTACTTCAGTGAAAGTGCAGTGAGCAGGTGTAGCATAGTCAGGAGCTAGTAAGCGAGCAGGAGCATGGTGGTGACAAAAGAGTGACAAAAGAATATTGAGCAGAATTATGTTCGGTCTATTGCTTCAGCCTCTACAACAGTTCCATTTTCTCATGTGGCCGCTTGGGAAAATGAATTGCCCATCCATAAATTAATCTATTAATTAGATACAGGAATTAGACACAGGAATTAGTCCCTTCAATTAGACCCACATTCTAATAACTATTTGCCAGTAAAATATTAAACAAAAAAACTGAAAGCAGAACCATAAGATAAAGAATATAGAAAACATAGAGGCAACTAATGTGGTCACTTAATATTTTATATTTAAGCACAGTATAGTATTCCCAATACTAATTATTCTTTCCTATTTACTAACAAGATGTTTGTTTTATGATTGATAATTACTTTGTAGTCAAATAGCACCAGCTACACAAAACATAGAAAACTGATCATGAGTCAAGGAATGTTAAGGTCTTTAGAGATACAAGAAAGGAAGAGAAAGAAAAAGAAAAAAGCTTATTTTAAAATTAGATTTTCGTCTGATTCAGTGCCATCTCCACTGTACATCCTACCAAAATACCTACTTCAATTTACACAAATGTGAAGGTTAACAATTCTATTATCATTATACATTAATTTTCCACATTACAACATTCATTATACGTTAATACGGATCCAGGGTCATTCCTATTTTAAAAGCTTGACTCCATTGTGAGATGTTCAGCTGCTAAAATCAATATGACATCCAGGCAGCTTTGGAAATTCTCTACTCCCATGAAGCTGTTCAGGTATTCAAATCATCTATGATAACTTAAGCACGGTTTTTTCTTTAAAAAAAATTAATTAAAGTCATAAATTAATCTGGCTAATTTATTGTTTTTATTATTTCGTTTACAGATTATCTTTCTTCTGAAATCTTAAGGAAAAGCAGTAGTCCAATGGTTACTCCTTACATTACAAAGTTCAAAATCTTGTATGTTATTTAATAAACATTCAATTGTCCTTGATATAGATTCAAATACTGCCTTAACATGGATTTTAGAGCTTTCCACCATCATCATGATCAACACAATTGCATTTGTTCTTACATTTTTTCATTTAACATATTCACCGTAGTTTTAAACCTCTATCCTTTAAATAATCATTGATCTGATCTGATACTATAATGTTTTTCTTGCTTTCTTTAAAATTCCCACTGTAATTTTTCTTTAAAAAACTGTTGTTGAACAGTTTTTGATACACTCAAAATGGAAAGTGGGACAGAAATATTTTAAGTAAATAGGTCATTTGATATTATTAAGTAGCAAAAACAAAACATTAGATTCAATTATTAATTAATAAACACTAAGGAATGTAGCATATGTATGATAAAGAGTTGTGGCATACAAATATACCTGTTAATTCAGATCAAGGTCCTTCTTCCCTGACAAATAAGCAGTTACAAACTTTTAGGCCTCACTGTTACTTTTGCCCATCTTCTTATGACATTATGACATTTTGTGGATGTCAACTAAGCTCCTGTATGTTTCTCTCCTACAGTCAAGATTCTAGCCTCTGATTTGAAATGGCAGCTTCCTTTTTTATTTACTCAATGGTATACTCATCCTACTGAGCTAGTCATCTGCTTTAGTGCCACAAAAATTGCTAAACTTTTGTTTTTGTAACACAACACTAAGTGGTTGGCTAGCATTTTCCTCCTTTTCCTGTTATTTAAAAACTGTATTACGACACAGTTCTCTGCATTTTTTCTATTACAGGAAAATAAATTCGCAATTTATTATTCTAGGTAAAATATGCTTTTAAATATACTATGGTATTGTATTCTAACTGGTAAAAGCCAACATAAACAATCCCTTCATTTGTTATTTCACATATATTTTTGATATTACAAAAGATGACTACTTTCAGATATAGATAAAGTGGGATCTACGTAATATCCTTGCAAGCATTTGCAAGTCCACCTTTATCTGATTATATTTGCTCTTAAGTCCCAAAAGTTTAGTATAAATTACTGCCTGTTTAGCACATGAATCTGAATAATATTAATACAGAGATTTCAGGTGAGGTACTATCCATTCTACTTTCTATTTGAGAAACAATCAAAGCATCTTCAGTCAAAGGAAAGATGACTGAATGATTTCAATCTGGCTTCATACCCAAATAGGAAACAGATATGGACTTGGTTGCTCACCTTGGGTTCCCCCCCAATATTTTGAACATTTCTGAGTCTTCTTAATCACTAACTAGCCTGATTTCAGTTCATAGGAGATGGAGTTTTTAAAAAATTCTGATTTTCAATATTAAAGAGAGGACTAATTCTTCCTTTGGCATGTTCTGTGACTGTACTCTTCACTGCAATGTGGTTTGGGAACAGCCTTTTAGTAAAACACATTGAATTTTTTAATGTGAAATTATTATATGTAATATATACGCTCATGCATTATCTTTTTTGGACTGAAATAGAGTTCTAAATACATGTGTGTATATAGATAGATAGATAGATAGATAGATAGATAGATAGATAGATAGATAGATAGATAGATAGATAGATATAGATATTTTGCAAAAAAAATTATTTTAATTATTTTATAAAACACACAAATAAACATACAATACATCTTTTTGGAACAGAGCATTGATCCGGTCATAAATTTGTTCAACTTTTTGTTCATCTTTAACAAAATTTTCTTTATTCTATTTTTGCCATAACACTTATCACATATCTCAACTATTACCACCTTATAGAAAGCTAACTCATATTAACTTAATCAAAACAATTACCCTTCTATTAATCCACATTAAATCTTAATTCAATTAATACATCATAATACATTTCACAATTCTTACCCCAAATACTCACTATTAAAAATACAGTTCAAACATATTTATATTTCTAAATCTTATTTCCATTTCTAGAACTTCCTTACATTTTATTATTTACTTCTTATAATATTCATTAAGTCTTTATTTAATTATTACTTCATCAAATTTAAATCTTACCTCTAATCTTGAAAATATACCAATTTAACATTTAAACAAAGTTCTTAATTCAAATAACACAACATAATACAATTCACAATTATTTCCCTAAATTCTGTCTATTTAACAATACCATTTATTTAAAAGCCAATTTAAATGAGTCTTATTTAGTATATCATAATCCTATATCATTTCAATTTTCTTTTCTTTTTACTTAAATGAATGTATTATTGAAAATATTCAAATTATTACAATTGTTATAGGTATTGAAACAATATCCCAATTATTATAGCCATCAATTTTCTCAAATAGTACCATCCAACATCTCAATAAAAATTAACTTATTATATCCATTGATGTATTTTCTTTTTACATAATCTAATTTTCATATATTTTAGCTTCAATCCATATTTCAAGTCTAGGTATCTATAGCATATTCTTCTCTCATTTCTATCTTCCTTTTTTATCCCCTATTTTATCTACTGTTAATCCCAGTGTAATCATCTTTTTCACTGTTAATCCCAGTGTAATCATTTTTATTTTTTTCACTGTTAATCCCAGTATAATCTCTAAAAATAGCCATCAATTTTCTGAAATAATACCATCCAACATCTCAATAAAAATTAATTCATTATGTTCATTGTTCATATATTTTAGCTTCAATCCATATTTCAATTCTAGATATCTATAACATATTCTTCTCTCATTTCTATCTTCCTTTCTCACTCCCCTATTTTGCCCTAACTGTCCCATTGTTTCCCCTCTCTTTTCTCTTTCTCTCATTTTACCATTATTAATCTCAATATACTGGTAATCATTAAATCAAAGTCCTGGACTCCTCTATTTTGCTCTATGTTCTCTAGTATTTTCCAACCTTTTCTTTTGTCATTCCACTGTTAATCCCAGTGTAATCATCTTTTTCACTGTTAATCCCAGTGTAATCTCTAAAAACCTCCTTTTTATTATTACTATATTTTCCAACCTTTTTCTTTTATCATTCCACTGTTAATCCCAGCATAATCATCTTTATTTTTCCCCTTGTTAATCCCAATGTAATCTCTAAAAACCTTCTTTTTATTATTATTTATCCATATGTTCAGTAACTTCTTCATGTTTAATTATATTGTCTTTGTCTTCTCTATTTTCAATCTCTATGTCTCACTTCTCTGTCTTCATTTTCTTGTCTGCTTGCATATGCTCCATTTCAGTTTTTATGTCCTCAAGTTTTAATCTTTGGTGTAACATTATAATTATTTCTCTTATTTCCATTTTCCATGGCAAGTATCTCAATTTAATCATTTCACTAATTTTCTGTGCCATTTTATTCTTTTTAAGTTAATATTATTCCCCTTTTTTTGGTTTTAAAAATGAACTTTATTCAATATAAAAAAGTTAAAATACAACAAAAAACATTCTTAACTCTCTCTCTCTCTCTCTCTCTCTCTCTATATATATATATATATAAAGAAACAAAAGAGAGTTACATTCTTATCCTACATGCACACAAAAACTAATTTTCTGTATTTATATTGTGTGAACGTTTACATATATACATTAGTTATTATTTCTTATTGACGGTGTATATTATTTACCTTTAATTTCTTACTGTTTTTTGACATTATCATTTTTCCAATGATTCACCCAATCATACCGTCTGTCCCATATTTTGAAGTATTGTGAGTCTTCCTTTTCGTTTAGTTTTAAAGTTAGTCTGTCCATTTCTGCGCAAGTAAATATTTTTTGAATTATTTGCTGATCTGATGGCAACTGCTCTAATTTCCAAGCTTGGGCTAAGGTTAATCTGGCTGCCGTAATTATGTGTAATGTGATATATTTTATTTCTTTTCTACTACTTTTTTTAAGTATCCCTAATAAAAAAAATTCAGGTTTTAAATCTAAATCTTCTTCTGTTATTTCTATTATCCAAGTTCTAATTTTCATCCAGAATTTTTTAATTTTTGGGCAAAGCCACCATAGATGATAAAAAGTTCCATTTGATTGTTTGCATTTCCAGCATATCAGATTGAAGCTTGGGTACATTTTTGCCAACCTAGCCGGGGCTAGGTGCCACCTATACCACATCTTGTAGTGGTTCTCTTTATATGTTGTTGCTTTTGTTATTTTGTAGTTATTTTCCCATATTGTTTCCCATTCTTCCAGTTGTATGCTTCTTCCGATATTCCTAGCCCAAGCTATCATTGGGCCTTTGACTATGTTTTCTGCCAAATCATACTCTAGTAAGTATTTATAAATTTTTAAAATTAATTTCCCTTCTTTGGTTTCTAGTAATTTATCTAATTGATTAGGTTTTATTTCGACTCCTCCTTCTTCTCTTTCTTTTTTATGTCTAGTCTGTATTATTAAGTATGGCCACCAGTCCGTTTCTATGTCCTGATCCTTCAATTCTTGACGCATTTTTAGCCTTCCATTTAAGTCCAGAGCTTCTTTGTACCTTATTATTTTTGGGGCGTCTAATGTATTGGGATGCATTGTTGCCTCTAACATGGATATCCAGCCTGGGACTTTCATATAGTGCTTATGTTTAATTTCCAACCAAGTGCTAATTAGTGAGTTTCTTATTATGTGGTTTTTGAAATGTTTGTATGTTTTATTTCCAATGTTCCACAGGTAAGCATGCCAGCCTTTTAATAAATCGTGACTTCCAATTTCAGTATTCTTTGATTGTCCAAATTAACCCAATCCTTTATCCATATTAGACTTGCTGCTTTATAATATTTTTCCCAGGCTGGTAGGCCAAAGCCTCCTCTGGTTCTGTCATCCTGTAGTATCTTTAAGTTTATCCTCGGTTTTTTCCCTTCCCATATAAATTTTGCAATTATTTTGTTCAAATTTATAAAAAAGTTTTTATCTAGTTTTACCGGGATGGTTTGGAATAGGTAGAGGAGTCTTGGAAGTATATTTGTCTTTATTGCCACAATTCTCCCTAGCAGTGATAATTTGAGTTTCCCCCATCTCTCTAAACCTTTCTTAATATGTTTTACTAGTTCTCCATAGTTATTGTCTTTAATGGCTATATTTTTAGTTGTCAGATTTATACCTAGGTTTTTTTTTTTTACTATTTGTAGTCCTGATTGTTGTTCTAATTCTTCTATTTGTTTTATTGTTAGGTTTTTGGTTAATATTTTGGTTTTGGCTTTGTTAATTTTTAATCCTGTTACTCTACCGAATTTTTCTATCTCCTCTGTCAATTTTAATTGTGTTTCTATTGGGTTTTCTATGAAGAATACAAGGTCGTCGGCAAAAGCTTGGACCTTGTATTCTTCCCCTTTTATTTTAAGTCCTTTTATATTTTTATTTAGTCTAATTCTCCTAAGCAGATTCTCTAATGTTATAATAAAGAGTAGGGGTGAGAGTAGGCACCCTTGTTGTACTCCTCTACCTATTTCGAAGAAATCTGTTAATTCTCCATTTACCAATATTCTTGCCCTCTGCTTCATATATATTGTGGTTATTATATTTTCAAATTTCTCTCCGAATTTCATATTTTTTATCTGTTGTATCATGAATTCCCAATTGACCTGATCGAATGCTTTTTGTGCATCCAGAAAAATCAGGGCTGCCTGTTTTTCTGGATGCACCTCATAGTATTCTATTATATTAATCACCATTCTTAAATTATTTTTGATTTGTCTTGTCGGCAAGAATCCATTTTGTTCTGGGTGTATTTTATCGTTTAGTATTATTTTTAATCTATTCGCCATCAAGTTCATAAAGACCTTATAATTGGTATTTAGTAGAGAAATTGGTCTATAATTGCTGATTTGTGTTGTATCGGTCTCTTCTTTTGGAATTAATGAAATGTGTGCTTCCTTCCAGGATTCTGGTATCTTTGCTTCTCTTAATGCCTCATTATACACTTCTAATAGTATGGGATTTAATAATGTTCCTAGCCCTTTGTATAGTTCTATTGGCAATCCATCTGTTCCCGGGGTTTTGTTATTTTTTTGTTTCCTGATTATTTCTTGTAATTCCTCCATCGTGATCTCTCTATTTAATATCTTTTGTTCCTCATCCGTTATCACAGGCATTTCCTCCTTTTTTAAATATTGGTTTATTTCTTCTATATCTACTTTATCTTGTTTATATAAATTTTGAAAAAATTGAATTGCTATCTCTTTCTTTTTTCCTGGGTTCTGTTGTAATTTGCCTTCATTATCTTGTAGTTGATGTATTGTTCGTTTTTCCCTTTCTTTTCTTAGTTTATATGCCATCCACCTCCCCAGTTTATTTGCCTGCTCGAATTGATTTTGTCTTATAAATTTCAGTGAATTGATGTATTTTTCTTGTTCCAGTATATTTAATTTGTGTTTGGCTGTCATCCAATTAACCCTTATTTGTTCATCCCCTGGTCTTTCCTGCAATTTCTCTTCCCAGTTTTTAATCTCTCCATAAATTTTATTATATCCCTTTCCCTTTCTTTCTTTTTTTTTGCTATTATAGGCTATTGTTATTCCTCTGATATATGCCTTCATTGTATCCCATAGGTTTTGTAAAGATGTCTGATTTTTATTATTATCCTTGAAGAACCATTTCAGTTCTTCTTCTATTTTCTCAGTGTATTCTTTTTCTTTCATTACCTGTGTGTTCATCATCCATCTACTTTTCCCCCTTCTCCATCCTCTCCAGATTATTGTTAACGGGTTATGGTCCGCCCAGTCATTAATCCCTATTTCTACTGATTCAATCCCTTGTGTTAGAGTCTTTGTGGCCCATATCATGTCTATCTGTGACCAAGATCTATGCGGGTTTGAGTAATATATATATTTTTCTTCTTTAGGATTGTATAATATCCATATATCTACCAAATTTAATTCTTCTGTGAGAGATAAAAACGTTTTTGGCAACAAATTCTTCTTATTGGTTTTTTTATTCTGATTGTTTCTATAATCCTTTTTTGGGGTCTACAATAGCATTAAAATCACCTAATAAACATACGTTTTCCATACCTTGTTCTATTATTTTTCCATGTAAATTTTGATAGAATTCTTTTTGTTGACTATTTGGTGCATATATCACAACTAATAATACATTTTTACCTTTAAGATTAACTTCAATCATCAAGTTTCTTCCTATTCCATCTACATATTTCAATTTACTTTCTATCTCCTGTTTAACATAGACCGCTATCCCTTTTTTCTTCTCATCTGTTAATGATACATATAATTTCCCTAGTTTTTTACATTGTAGATATTTTTCTTCTTGTACTTTTATGTGGATTTCTTGGAGGCATACTATGTCCACTTTTTCATTAATTAATTTCTTAAATATTTGATTTCTTTTGGCAGGAGAGTTAAGTTTGTTTATGTTTATTGATAAAATTTTCAGGTTTCTGTCCATTTTTGAAAGTTAGTCTTATTTCTTTTTGTTTCTTTACTTCTTGTCTCTTTTTTTGGCTTGGTTTTGTGCTCTTGTTGTTACTCCTTCCTCTTCTTCTTGGATTTCCCCCTCTTCCTCTTTTTCTTTCTCCTTGCCATTCTCCTCACGTGGAATTGTTTGGTCTTCTCATCTCCGTATTTTTTTGGCTCCCCTTCCCGGATCTTCTCCTCTGCCATCTGTTCCTTCCAGTTCCATCACTTGATCGTATAAGCTTTGTGCCTTTTCTATAGTGTCCACTCTTTTCTTTTTCCCCTTCCATGTGACTAATATTTCTTCTGGCAATAACCATCAAAATAATATCTGTTTTCTGTTTAATAGTGTGGTGAGGAATCCGTAATCTTTCCTCCACTCTCTAATTCTTTTGGGTATTTGTTTTAGTATTATTATCTCTTTTTGTTTATAGTATATTGGTTCTTCCTTGGCTATTTTGAATACAATATCTCTAACCTTTTTCCTTACAAAGCATACATGGACCTCTCTTGGGAGCCTATGTTGTCTCGCATAGTTAGTATTTACTCTGAATACTTCAGCGATTTCATTAATAATCTCCTCCTTGTCTCTTTGCAGAATCTCCGCTATCATTTCAGCCATTACTAATGTCAAATCCTCGTCTCTTTCTTCTCTAATATTTTGAAATCGCAAATAAAATTCTGCTCTCTGCATTTCTAATTGTGCAACTGTATTTTCAAGTTCCTTATTGAGACCTATCATTTTTGCATCTAGTAAGTCCGATTTCTCTTCTGTTTGTTCCATTTTTTTTCTATTGCCGTAATCCTTTGGTCGTTTTTTGTGATTATCTCCTGGATGGAGTCTATTTTTCCATCTAATTTTTGAATAACTTCTTTGACAGAGTTTTTAATTTCATCTAGGTCCCTTCTGGTTTCCTCATGATTTTTGTCATGCACTCTTGCATTTTTAGCATAGTCTCTTGTATTGTTGTTAGGGTAGTCTGGACAGACTGCATAGTCATAGAAGCAGTTTGTTTTTCAGTTGGGAAAATCCTTTCTATCGGTTTTTGTGTCGCTGGGGATGACATTAATCCAATTGGCATTGAGATAACTTTCTTCCCTGTTTTTACTGTGGTTATTGTAGTAGATGTCATTTCTTGCAAAATTTTATATTGTTTTTCTAAAATTCTATCAATTTTTTCCCAGATCAGCATCCGCTTCTTAAACAATTTTATGTACTATTCGGTATTAAAGTTCTTGTATAAGGTTAAATATCTTCTTTTCCTATTTGTCTTATATTAGATAAATTCCACAAAGAACCACAAAGAAAATTCTAGTACGTCTAGTACGTCCTGTTCAATTACGTAGTCACAATCTCTATAGCTTTGCTATTTTACTAACTTACTTGATCCTAATTTACTTAATACTAATTAATTTTTAATTAAATTAGTTATACTGTACAATATTATATAATGCTATATATTACTAATACCAACTTATACTAAATATTATACTGTCCTATCTCTAAAATAATTAATTACTTATCTAATTAATGTTACTATAAATAAATCTCTATCAAGCTGTCTAAAACAGAATAGAAATAAAAATATTACGATATATAGACAGTACTAAGTTAATATATATAAAATAACTAATACTATTTAAGTTAAATTGATCTTCTAATAAATAATTAATAAATTCTTAAATACTTTGAAATAAATATGCTGTTATAATTAAGCAGTAAGACTTAATATTTCTATGTATAAAATATACATAGAATATAAAGATATAAAGATATAAATATATAAAGATTTTTCTTTTAAGTGTTAATTAATTACTGTGAGATTCACTGTTTTTTGCACAAAACACGCCTTGCAGCTCTTCAAATTTCACTGATGTTTGTAGAGTCTTATAAAGTTGGGAAGTAAAGTGCACCCAGTCCTTCCTTCTTACTGTCCAAAATGGCGATTCTTACTTTCCGATTTTCTTTTGCCCTCAGTTAGTTGTTGTTTATATTATTTCTCTCTGTCGGTGCAGCTTTATCTAGAGAGAGAAAAAATCAGCAACCCGCTTTCTATCGTTCCTTCTCCCAGGTATACACTTTCAAATGTTTGAATGTTTCTTCGATAAACAAAACTATTGTGACAGGTTTCGCTGAGTCACTTTGTTCCTTAACTCCCTTCGTTGGTTGCCGCTTGCACCTTCCTGAGTCCCTCTGTCTTCTGCTGCTCCTCTGGATTCTCGACTTTGTCTCCTCCTCACAGCGATCGTCAATAGGATTTTTAAAAACTTTTTGTTTCTTTGCTCACGTTGATTCTCACCCCATGCTCACTTGTTTCCTTCCTTCTTTTGAACTTGAAACGTTGAGTCTCTGGTCTGGCCAAGACAGCCGTCTTCTTTTCACGTCTGAAATAAGGGCTCTTCTCGGTGCGGTGGGAGATCGCAACTCTCCATGCCGCCCTCCCGAAGTATCCCTCTTTCTGTCAGTCCTCCTCGGGATTGATCTCTCCCACAACGGGCACCAAAACGCTGAAAAAACCAACACGAAGTATGGAGCGCTCCTTCTCCGTGTTGCCTCGATCCACGCCTCAACCAGAAGTCCAAGTTAATATTATTCCAATTGATAAAAGTTCCATTGTATTCCCCGCCCCCTTTTTTCCCCCCTCCAAAGTCGAGCCGGTTGCAGACAAAGAAATCCCCTAAAGTTCTCACGGCATTTTATCTGTAAAGTTCACAATTTTCCAAAACAAAGACCAAGTTGCAATTATTCCTTTTTACTCCTGAAGGTGTCTCTCTGCAATCCACAATTACCAATTGTCAAACAAGTATCCATTTTGTTTCAATCTGCATCAACAATCTTATTTAACTTCTCTTTTTCTTTCTAGCTTTTAAAAATATCAAATCAGTTTTGTAGTCCAGTCCAAATTTACACAGCTCTTCTCACTTCTTTTTTCCCTTTTTCCTTTCATTTATATGACACTTCTGTTTTAAAGCTTATTATCCATTCTCTTTGTTTTTCTTGAAATTCATAAAAGAAAGGAAAAAGAAAGGATCTATTTATTTGTTTCCAATCCTTTAATCCTTGGGGCAATTTCTCTAGTTATTTAAAATTTCCAAATAGTTTTGTTCAAAAGTCAATTTTTCAATTTGGTTTTTATCCCTTTAAAATTGTGCTTCAGAATCTTCTTTTCTTCCCCCGCTGCTCATTAGCTGCTGTTTCATCACTAGGGGTCTTAAAGTTACAAAGATGTTTTCCTTATTGTTGTTTCAAACGGGGGTTGGCTGTCACTCACCCAGCTTCCAAAAGCTTCCATTCATTACTTCTGCTCAATGCTTAATCCGGTTGCCCCAGCTTTGTGGCAGCCGCCATGGCTGCCATCCCCCGCCGCCAAGTCATAGGGAGTTACCTCTGACCTTTGAGGAACTTGCCTTTTCCTCTTGGTCTTCCAAGGTGCCTCTCCTTCTTCCCCATCCCTACAGGACGGTTCTGGTCCACAGACCCATCAGCAGCAGTTCGTCAGTCTGGGTTTTTGTGGAGCTCACTGTCATTCACCACGACGCCAAATCGGAAGCCTAAATACATGTGTATATTAGCTGTGGAAATAATAGATTCATATGGGCTTAGTGTGGTTATGGGTCAACTCACGAAGCTTTCCTGACCTGCTGACTTTTAAATATTCTTGTTCAAGTTGATTCTTATCTAATTTCTGTGGGATCATCAGCTACCACTAACAACCCTAAAAACATTGCCCCAAGAAATGTGATATCAGATTGAAAAAGATAACATCATCAAACATGAACTTCATTTCATTAATTTATGCAAAATTTGATTAATGGCATCAAGTTAATAATTTAGTCAGCTTCCTGAGAAATAACAAATTTGATGCAATTGGAAATTTATGCACACATTCAAAGCCAGAAGACTTATTTTGACTTGCTACAGCGTCTAGACTTATCTCTCAGGAAGAGTTATTCTTTTCTGTATATAAATTAAGTTTAGTACCTCAGACCTGCAACTCCAGGCCAACTTACTTTAACAGATTGATACAAACAGAGTTTTTAAAATAGAGATATTGTGTTGTAGGATGAGGACATAACAGTATGTCAATTTCTAATTTCAAAAGGCAAAGGAATTTAACTAGTATCATCTAGCTTATCTAAGTGTATTTTGCTTCATTAATAATATAAAGATATATCCATTCATTTGTTCATATGAGATTGCTGAAGAATATTCAAAATTTCAAACATTAACTAGTTATTTTAATCATTTGTGTAGGAATCTCATTCAGTCCTAAAATAGTAATGTCATTTCACATAGATTTCTCTACATTTTATATTTCAGGGGGAAAAAAACAAAGCAAAGGGGGAAAAAGTCAAAGTATCTACATCTTTATTTAAGAACTTTTCCTAAAAAAAAGAGGGGACAAGAATTTTGAGCATACATGGACAATTAGTTATGCTGGAGACAAAGGTCAGTTCTGACCAAAGACAATTAATGTATTTTTACCAGATGTGCTCTTACCAAAGAAAGAAAAAAAGGCAATTCATTGGCTGTATGAACTACCAACATCTGTGTTTGCAGCTTCCAGGTTTTTCTAGAATCACATGGTTGAAATTCTATATAAATTACTAGGAAATACAATTTCCCACCTATTTGGGCAGAATAACACTGAGGAGGAGAAAGACAAGGCAGTAAATATGAAACAATATGTCAGATCCCTAATGCGATACTGCCATTCAAAGAAAGGGAGAAGCAGCATGGGGATAAGCTGTATTTTTATAATCTTTTTCCTGGCGTCTAAGCACCCTGTAGTATTCTCACCTTCTTTGGAATGCAATAAGGAGGGAGGGCAGTGTGGATTGTTTCAGTTTGCTGAAAGCGGAAGAAGATCCTGGGAATGACTCCATATCTGTTTTTCAAGACAGCTGGTACAATAAACATCTTCACACTTGTGGATTGGCTAAATCCACATTTGGACGGGAGGGAGGGATTCTAATGCCCTATTTCTAACTGTGCAGTTTGGGAGGGAATTTAGAGTCTGCTTTGCCTGTTCTGCTATCACTTCTTCTCAATAAAAGGTTCCTTTTGAAATACCACGTTTTAAGAGTCTGTACTTTCTTGGGAAAGGAAGAGAGGCAAGTTCTTACAGAAAGCAGAGTCTGCAAAGAAGGTCAACCCAGAGAAGCACATTTCGCTCTACTGTAGGGACCTTGCAACAATGTCTGAGGAAAGCAGCGAATGGGGAGAAATCGAATGCTACACAGACACCTCCACCATCACTCAACCCAAAACATACTCCTCATACCCAGTCATGGAGTTGGGGATGCCCCAAGAGGACTCCAAGAAACTGCACTGGTCACTCACAATTGGGAGAAAGAGAGACAGCTGGGATGAGAGGACCCGAGGAGTCACCCTAACCTGAGACAGTCGAAAGCCTGTCTGGAAATTAGAGCTGGAAGCCCTGTCTGACCAAGAGAAAACTTTTGAAGAAACCAGGAGGGAGGACCGACTGAAGCACCACATCAACCGGCTGGTAATAGAGGTGCTAGAAAACATCAACCTGAGGGGGGAACCAGAATCGCCTTCCAGAGGAGCTGAAGCCACAGACGACAACTGGGTGATTACCCCAGACCCCACCGCAGGGGATCAAGCCGACACCACTGAAATAGCTGCTGCCGCAATAAACCTCCCCCCCCCCCAGCAATCTGAACTACTGCGAATACACCAGGTCAGCCCAGGGATCCGCAGTTGGATAGACAAGCGCCACCCTTAGGAGTGATGTTCGATGGAAACCTGCAGCAGCTGGGATTCTTCATGGCACATGTACTGACCTACATGCAATAATACCGGCGCACATTTCAAACCCAAGGTGCTCGAGTACGAGTCATGACGCTCACATTAGAGGGAGCCATGACCAGATGGATGGTCACCCTGCACAAGGGTGGTGAGCTGCCACAGAGTTGAGAAACTTTGACAGATTCATGATGGATCTACGTCACCATTTTGAGAACCCCCTAGCTGACAGAAAAGGCAGAGACTGAATCAAAGTCATGAAGCAAGGGCAATGATCCGTAGCTGAATATACTGAAGAATTCTGGGATCTGGCCTGCTGCATCGACTGGGCGGAAGACATCTTGGTGAGCTGCTTCAAAGATGGATTAAATGATGACATCTACAATGCCTGCATCGCCAGAGGAGCACCAGATTGCCTGCCTGAGTGGTAACTCACCATGGAGAAAGCTGAGATTGACATGGTTAGAAGCCCGTAGCAAACAAGTCACGGCTGGAAGAGATTCCTCACCCCAGGGGAAAAGAGAGCAATTTAAATCACCACCACCCCTTTGCCCTGAGGTCATCAGCTTGTTTTAAGTGCGGAAAGGAGGGGCACTGAGCTGTGGAGTGCCACTTGAAGATGCCGGTGAGGAAATCAGACTGCCTGTTGTAGGGGGGGGGACCCACAAAGCCAAACCCCCGAGGGAAGGAAACTGCCCTGCGAAGCAAGGCAAGCATCGAGTTTCAGGACCCCCACCCCCTGGGGACCAAAACTCCAGAAATCCAACCAGAAGAGCCAACTTTCACCTGAAGTGATCCAGAAGACAAATCACTGATAAGCAACCCAATTGAACTGCTTACCTCCCCCTAAGACTGTTATACCCAGTCAAGGCAGAGAAGTAAACATCTCTGTTTTTCTAAACTCGGGATGCACAAGTTGCCTGATAAGCCCCACCCTAGTAGGGAAATAAATCTAAAGAGACTAAGGAACCCAATTGGATTTTGCCAATTAGACAGATTAATATCCAGGAGAAAACATGCCATGTTTGCTACCGAGCCCCTACAAATAACTATGGATAACCACAAAGAGACATTGACATTTGTGGTGGTACCCGGCATGGAATTGCCGTTATTATTGGGGTTAGCACCATGATAAAAGCTATCAGTTCAGGCAACCCGGTAGTAAAAAAAAAGCTACTGGATCATCCAAACCAGTATTTTTGACAATCAGCTGTGCCGCACGATTTATATTCAGTAGAAAGCAGGAAATCCTGCTTTCTAGCAAATCTAAATTGCACTGCACAGCTGTTCTCCCCCTCGCTGTTCTGCTTACCTTGTTAAGCCTCCTTTTTCTGTACGAAGTGCGCATTTGGTGCGCACTATGCATGCATAGACAGCAAACAGTGGCAATCCATGGAGGATTTCACCACTGGGTTAGCATTGTCAGAATATTCATGAACTGGAGACATGGTAACAAGGTCAGCCAATGAATAGGCATAGCAACTGGGTCAGCCAATGGGGTCCACTGAATTGAAACTGAAACTGGAAGGAGCCTGGGTGTGGCTCTGTATTAAGCTCTGAGCTCTGAAGCTGCAAGCTAGTGTGGTCTGAACTACTGGAACTGAAAGCAATCTCTCCTCTCTACCATGTTGGAAGTATCTGCTGTTGGCATTGTAAATTTACTTCATGTTTTATCATGTATATAAAGAAGTTAATGAATCATGCTGAATCAGTTTGCCTGTGTGTGCTTTCTGGATTTGATTTTGCAACAAACACTGAAAAGCATGGCTGAGAAAATGGAATCCCAAAATTACCTGGAAGCAAGGGTCAATCAGATTTCAGTTATGGGGAGAATCCGGAAGCGGCGCAGCGTTAATGGCTGGGAAAATGCTGGGCTCCAACGAGCTTGGCAAAATCCATCCAGACGAACTGTCACCAGGGGGTCTTCGGACCGAAGCTGTCCTGTAGGGACAGTGAAGAGAGGCAGCTCAGTGTCTAAAGAGGGACAGGCAAGTCCCTTGGATAGCCCGAGAAATTCTCTCCGAGCCGGTGATGGGGAACGGCGATCAGAGTGAATCGCCATGAAGCTGGAGCCTCTGGAGCAAGCGATGTGCAGCAGGGAAGATTTGGACAGAGTGCTGGTGTTGGGTGAGTGATTGGCTAACCCACAGACAATAAAAAGAAAATTCTAAATATTTTTAACTACTAAACTATTACTAAAATTACCCCGGTGTGGAAATTGCAGCTAAATAGCAGTGGGGGGGAGATGGCGGATGGAAAGAGAAAATGAGAATGACAAGCGTGCCACAGAAGAACCCGAATAAAGAATTAAAAGTGATTGACAAATGGAAATGTAAATCTGGAACTTGCATTCAATTTGGATTGGATTATAAACTGATTTCTGGTATATAAAGGTGAAATAAGATGTGAAAACTGGCTTTTTTCTCTTTTATGATTTGGTAAACACGGATGTGGATTACAAATAAAATGGCGATTTGTGAATTAGTCGAGTGGAACTGTGGATTATACTGTAGAGACACATCTGCAGGAGAAGGAAGAGCAGGACATGGAATTATTTACTTTGAGAAAACCTTTGAAGAAACTTTGAACTTTTAAAAAGATAACTGACGAGAATTAAGGAGAATACATTTTCCTTACAAGAGGATAGACTTTGATGATTATAAAAGAGGGATCTTAATGCGACTTAAAACTGGAATAATTCAACCCGGAAAGAATAAAATGGAACACGAACTTAATGAACTGATAAAGACAATGTGTTTGGAAATAAAATAAATTATTATAAATTTGCATGGAAAATCAAAATCTGAGGAGGTAAAAACAGAGCTAGAATGCACTGAAGATGAAAAGGAAATGACTAATGAGAAACAAGAAAGAGAGATGGATAATGAAGAAGACAAAGACAAAGAGACTGACTATGGAAAATTAAACAACTGTAATATTAACTATGGACAAAAAGAAAAGAAACAAAGAAGGAAAAGAGGGTGGAACAGGAAAAATATAAAAAACTTAAATGATTACACTGAGATTTATAGTGGAAAGATAAGAAAGAGGGAAAAGAATGGAAAATAATAAGAAACAAAGGACAAAATGAAAGATTTTATAATTTTAAAATACAAAATAAGCATACTAGGCAGTAGGCGGTCCCGCAAATACCCAAGTCCGATGCCATGGAGCGCTTTAAAGGTGATAACCAACACCTTGAAGCACATCCGGAAATCCACCGGGAGCCAATGCAGCTCACACAGGAGAGGTGTCACATGGGAGCGCCCCCTCGCTCCCATAATCCCCCGCGCTGTCGCATTCTGCATCAGCTGGAGCCTCCAGGTGCACCTCAAGGGGAGCCCAATGGTCTAGGGTGGAGCATTGCAGTAGTCCAGGTGGGAACGGATGAGTGCCTGAGTGACTGTGCATAAGGAGTCCTGATCCAGAAAGGGACGCAACTGGCGAATCAGGTGAACCTGATGAAAAGCCCCCCTGGCCACGGCCGTCATATGCTCTTTTAAAGACAGCCGTGCATCCAGGAGGACGCCCAAGTTGCGGGCCCTCTACATGGGGGCCAGTAACTCGCCCCCAATAGCCAGTGATGGCACCAGCTGGCTATATCGGAACGCCGGAAGCCACAGCCACTCGGTCTTGGAGGGGTTGAGTCAAAGCCTGTTACTCCCCATCCAGATCCGCATGGCCTCTAGGCACTGGGACATCACTTCAAGGGCATCGTTGGGATGGCCTGGGGTGGAGATGTACAGCTGAGTATCATCAGAATACTGATGGAATTCCACCCCAAAGCCACGGATGATCTCGCCCAGCGGCTTCACATAAATGTTGAACAGAAGGGGCGAGAGGACCGATCCCTCTGGCACCCCACAAACAAGGCGCCTCGGTGTCGACCTCTGCCCCCTTGCCAACACCGACTACGTCCGGTCCGAGACATAGGAGAACCACCATAGAACGGTGCCCCCCACTCCCAGCCCCTCCAACCGGCGCAGCATGATACCATGGTCGATGGTATCAAAAGCCACTGAGAGATCTAACAGGACCAGGATAGAGGAACATCCCCTATCCCGAGTCCTCCAGAGATCATCCACCAACACGATCAATGCCATTTCCGTGCTGTGCCCAGGCCTGAAG
This sequence comes from Ptyas mucosa, assembly GCA_012654045.1. Taxonomy (NCBI): domain Eukaryota; kingdom Metazoa; phylum Chordata; class Lepidosauria; order Squamata; family Colubridae; genus Ptyas; species Ptyas mucosa. The sequence goes on along the minus strand of WNWU01013765.1, from coordinate 3,454,018 downwards.
CTGGACTGGTGCGGGTCCAGATAGACAGCTTCATCCAGGTACCCGGGAAGCTGTCACGCCACCACACTCTCGACAACCTTCGCCACGAAGGGAAGGTTGGAGACCGGACGATAGTTAGCTAAAACAGCCGGATCCAGAGCGGGCTTCTTGAGGAGGGGCCTCACCACCGCCTCTTTCGAGATGGATGGCAAGACACCCTCACCCAAGGAAGCGTTGATAATACCCTAGAGCCAGCCTCGTGTAACCTCCCGGGAGGCCAGTAGCAACCAGGAGGGACACGGGTCCAATAAACATGTGGTCGCGTTCAGCTACCCCAGTATCCTGTCCATGTCCTCGGGCACAACAGGGTCGAACTCCTCCCAAATGACATTCTCAAGACCAGCCTCCATCATCCCGTCTGTACCTCCCCAGTCAGAGACCAGACCTTCCCGAATCTGATTTTATTGTGCAGATACTGAACAAAATCCTCAGCACGACCCTGCAAGGGATCCTCCTGCGCTCCTGGATAGAGGAGGGAGCGGGTCACCCTAAACAGGGTGGCTGGGCGGTTATCTGCCGATGCAATAAAAGCGGAAAAATAGTCAAATTTTGCCACTTTTATCACCACTAGGTAGGTCTTAATATGAGCTCTTACCTGTGTTCGGTTGGATTCGGAACGACTGGACCTCCAACTACTCTCTAGGCGTCTTTTCCGGCGCTTCATCTTCTTCAGCTCCTCAGAGAACCAAGGGGCCAAGTAGACTCAGTGATGGGTCAGAGGCCACAAAGGCACGACTCGGTCCAAAGCACCAGCGGCCGCCCTATCCCAGACAGCCACCAGCTCCTCGGCCGAGTCATGAGTCAGAGCCTCAGGAAATGGCCCAAGCTCCATCTGGAACCTATCAGGATCCATCAGGCACCTGGGGTGGAACCATCTGGTCTGTTCCGCCTCCCTGCGGTGGGGTGTAGCAGTTAGAAAGTCAAGCCTAAGGAGGGAATGATCCGACCATGACAAGGGCTCAATCGCTACTGCCCCTATCTCAAGATCATTCATCCACTGCCCAGAGACAAAAACCAAGTCCAGAGTGTGTCCTCCCGTGTGAGTGGGTCCATGAATTAGCTGGGTCAGGTCCATGGCTGTCATGGAAGCCATGAACTCCCGAGCCACCTCAGACGATTCGCCAACAGATGGCAGGTTGAAGGAAATCATTATAGGAAATCATTATGAGGAAATCATTTCCTCATTTCAGGAAATTGATAATTATAATAATTGGGATACTGTTTAAATATTTACAGAGATTACACTGGGATTAACAGTGAAAAAATAAAGATGATTACGATGATTACACTGGGATTAACAGTGGAATGATAAAAGAAAAGATTAAATTAGATTATGCAAAAAGAAAATATATCAATGGATATAATGAATCAATTTTCATGAATCAATGAATCATTAAGATGTTGGATGGTATCATTTGAGAAAATTGATAGCTATAATAATTGGGATATTGTTTAAATATGTAAACAATGGTAATAATATGAATATTTTTTTACTTAAGCAAAAAATAAAAGAAAATTGAAACAATATATGATTATGATTTACAAATAAAAACTACTTAATTGGTGTTTATATAAATGGTATGGTTAAATCGATAGAATTTAGGGAAATAATTGGGAAACTATTAAATAGCATTATTTGAATTAAGAACTATGTTTAAATGTTAAATTGCTATATTTTTAAGATTAGAGATAAGATTTAAATTTGATAAAGTAATAATGGAATAAAGATTTAATGAGCATTACATGAAGTAATAAATAAATGTAAGGAAGTTTTAGAAATGGAAATAATTTTGAAATATAAACATGTTTGAACTGTATTGTTAACTGTGAGGATTTAGGATAAGAATTGTGAAATGTATTATGATGTATTAATTGAATTAAGATTTAAGGTGGGTTAATAGAAGGGTAATTATATTGATTAAGTAAATATGAGTAAACTTTTTATAAGACGGTATCAATTGAAAAAAAATTTAAGATTAAAAAATAAGTGTTATGGCAAAATAGAATATATAAAATTTTGTTAAAGATGACAAAAAATTGAACAAATTGATGACCGGATCAAAGCTCTGTTCCAAAAAGAGATAATCTGTGTGTTTGGAAAATAATAATAATAATAATAATAATAATAATAATAATAATAATAATAATAATAAAACTTTTTGCAAAAAAAAATGTAATTGAGTAAAATATATTTGAATTTGACTAATTGTATAGGATAAGAAACGACCAACACGCTGTTCAAAAAAAAGAAAAGAAAGAAAGATGTGGGTGAAGGTGGGAGAGGAGAAAAGAAAAAAACCAATAAAACTTGTTTTAAAAAAAGATTTCAGTTATGGGTAACTTTTGTTGATGACAAAAAGGGAGACCGGAAGGGTGGGGCCTGACTGTAAAACAGCGATGCCCGGTTGGGGAATGCCAAACAGGGATATACCAAAGGAATACAGAGACCTAGCTGAGGTTTTCAGCAAAAAGGCATTTGACGAACTCCCCCCCACCGCGCAATTGAGCTCTTACCAGGGGCAAAGCTTCCCAAGCCAAAGATGTACTGCATGTCCCTTAGAGAACTGACAGAATTAAGAGCTTTCATTGACAAAAACCTGAAAAGAGGATTCATTGAACCAGCATGCCCAAAAATCGCAGCCCCAGTACCTTTCAGAGAAAAAAAATGGCTCTATGAGATTATGCATGAACTATAGGAATTTAAATACAATAAGTGTAGATAACATGTACCCCTCCCCCTCATTAAGGACATGTTGGCACACCTCTCACAAGGGAAAATCCTGAGAGAGGAATACTATTGAATAAGAATAAGGGAGGGGGAACGAGTGGAAAATGGCATTTGACACACCACTAGACTGCTACCAATTTAAGGTCCTTTCTTTTGGATTATAAGAAGCCCCAGCCATGTTCATGCAACTAATAAACGACATGCTCTTTGAACATTTATATAAAGGGGTCTGGTTTACCTGAGTGACATTTTAATCTATGTGGAGACAAAAGAACATGTAAAATTACTCAAGCAGCAAAGCTCTATGCCAAGGTCTCTAAATGTGAATTCCACCAGGAAAAGATTGACTACCTGGGATATCAAATTTCATACCAAGGGATAGAAATGGATCCCCAAAAAGTCCAAATAGTAATTGACTGGGAAATGCCTTGCATACACAAGCTTCCTGGGATTCCTGGGATTTGCTAACTTTTACCGCCAATTTATTCCCGCCTTTGTTCAAATAGCCCTTCCAATAACCAACCTCCTAAAAACAAAAGGGGAGGGGAAATCAAAGCCTAAACAGTCATTGAATTGGACAATGGAATGCCAAGTGGCATTTGAGAATCTCAAGAGGCTTTTTTTGGCTGAACCAGTTTTAAACCATCCAGACCCAGAGAAACTGTTTGTAATACAAACGGATGCAAGTGATGTGGCAATAGGGACAGTCCTATTGCAAACAAAGGAGCAGAGACAGCTGCAACCCTGCGCCTACATGTCCCAAAAACTAACAGAAATTGAGCAAAGGTGGGCTATCTGGGATAAAGAAGCCTATGCAGTCAGCTGGGCACTCCTCACATGGAGACAATTCTTAGAGGGAAGTAAGATCCTGTTTGAAGTCTGGACTGATCATAAAAATTTGGAAGCTCTAAAAACCCCAAGGAAACTCTCCCCAAAACGAATCAGGGGGGCTCAATATTTCAAACAGTTTGCCTTTACCCTTAAGTATCTCCCTGGGGGAAAAATGTCTTAGCAGATGCCCTATCAAGGAAACCGTAATACATCAGCACAAAGCCTGAAGTAATCAAACCAATCCTTCAGGATAATGAAGTTGCAGCTAAAGTAATCACTAGATCACAAACCAAACAAGAAGGGACCACTGATAACATAACCACCCAAGCGTTTAAGCAAGTCTTAAGCAGCGACGACTGGTTCCTAAACCACAAAAACCTCTGCCTCATCAAAGAGGACTTAGCATGGGTGGAAGGAAAGTTATACGTACTAGCCAGCCAAAGATTAGACTTTATGAAACACGGCCACGACTCTAAACTGGCTGGTCACTTTGGATTTGTCAATACATTGCACTTCATCAAAAGACAATTCTGCTGGCCGTCACTGAAAAAGGACATTGAAAATTATGTGGCTAGCTGTCCTATCTGTGCTGCAGCCAAAAGACAGCAAGGGAAAATCCCAGGACTGTTACAAACGGTAGCTGAACCTTCAGCACCCTGGAGAGAGATCTCTATGGATTTTATAGTAGACTTGCCAGAAAGTGCAGAGAACAATGTTATTTGGGTCATAACAGATCTATTTTCTAAACAAGCTCATTTTATTCCTTGTCAAAAGACCCCAACAGCTAAAACCTTAGCAAAATTATTACTGATACACATTTATTGTTTACATGGAGCTCCACAGAGAATCATTTCTGATAGGGAGGTCCAATTCACATAAAATTTTTGGAGGGCATTCCTAACACTACTTGGCACTGCCCAAGACTTAAGCTCATCACATCACCCGATGACTAATGGCTAATATGAAAACAGGAACGGGGTTTTAGAACAATATTTAAGGTGCTTTATTAATTATCAACTATTACCTTTTGCAGAGATAGCATTCAACAATTCCGTACACCAGTAGTGGATTTCAAAACCTGGCGCTACCGATTCACTATCGGTAATGTGCAGGCACACATGCTCACGGTGCTTCTGCACATGCGCAGATTGTTTTTGATGATGTCTGGGTGGGTGGGCAGAGCCTCCTGCCACCGCCACTACAGGTTTGCCCAAACCAGGGCGAACTGGGAGCAACCCACCACTGCCGTATACTCTAGCACAGGCTACACCCCTTTTTAAAGTAGCTATAGGCCACGATTTTACCCCCATGCCAGAACTACCAATGGAAACACCCACTATCCCCTCCCTGAAGGAATGGATGGAAACCCTACAAAACACTTGGCCTGTAGTCAAATTAGCACTAAAGGACACTAGAGAAACATTTAAACACCAAGCAGACAAAAAGAGAACACAACCAAAACCTTTCCAAATAGGTGACAGAGTATACTTATTAACAAAATTCTTGCAAACACTACAAACCTCAAAGAAATTAGGGCCAAAATTCGTGGGACCATTTCCAATCACTAGGATCATCAACCCAGTAACACTAGAATTAGCACTCCCCAAAACACTCAGACAAGTACACCCCGTCTTTCACATTAGCCTGTTAAAAAGAGAAGTCACATCCTTACTTAAAGCTCAAACTCATGCACCACCCATACCCATAATGGTGAGGGTGAGCAACATTTTGAAATCAAAGAAATCCTCAATTTTAGAATCCATTGAGGGAAAACCCAATAACTAGTAGTGTTTAAAAACCTACCCCCTTCCCAAAATGAATGGGTGGACAAAAAAACACATCATTGCCCCCACACTCTTAAAGAAATTCCACATCCAATACCCTCACCAACCTTGCTAAAATACTATAATGGTTCTTTTCTTTATTTCTTACAGGTGGATATATCTTTTTTCCTAAGAAGGGTGGTATGTCAGATCCCTAACATGATACTGCCATTCAAATGGAGGGAGTGGGAGCATGGGGATAAACTGTATTTTTATAATCTTTTTCCTGGCATCCCCCTGCTTGGGGATAAAAAACAGCTTCTAAAACACAGCTGAGAGGGAACAGCAATGAGAAAAGCAGGCAAAGCACGGAGATCGCTTTACTCTCTAGCGCCTTGTTAGGGCTGAAAAAAGGCTTCTAAAGCACAGTTGAGAGTCGGAGGGAGAAGGCAAAGCTCGGAAGATCGCTTCATTCGCTAGCGCCTCATTAGGGCTGAAAAAAAACTTCAAAAAAGCTACATTTTGAGTATAAGACACACCCAAATTTTCAGCCTCTTATACTCTGAAAAATACAGTATTATGTATGAGACAGAAAACACAGAGAGGGCTTGCAAAATATAGCAACTAATAACATCCCCAACTTATAGATGAGATGAATGTCTCATGAAACTTGTAAGTACATTATTTCTTTTTAAATATTTATATATTGCTCTTTCATTGACTACACTTAAAGATATTCTGTAAAAACACTCAATAGAATAGCAGAGGAGGTCAAAGCACTCAAAAACAACACAAACTAGTTAAAATTCATTTAACATCTGAGAAAATAAGAACTTGGAAACTTGTTTGATCTAAAGATTATTTGGCATCTGCTGAATTTTATATAGCTATACAAATCCAAATAAATATTTCAAAAGGGGGGGAAATGATAAATACTGTGAATATATTATTCTACCAAAATGAATTAACCTACGTTCAGTTTTTTTTAATGTACAATTTTGCATATAGTGATTAAAATAGTCAATTTAACCTAATTAAAAACAAATAGATTATTTTCCATAAATAAGCACTGTTTTTTATATCAGACACTCTGAAAAGTTTACATATAACATAGCTGATTTAAAACATGACAGAGCCCATATTATCAAACTTTACTGCATCTTGGTTCTACAATTTCATTTTATATGGTAAAATATGATGTGAGAAACATGTCAGTTTCTCACCTGACATCACAGTTTCTACCTGACATCACAAATGTATAATTCATACTGGTTTTCAGGTAGGGAAATTTCCAGTTTCACACACACACATATGCAGTGCCTAGATTTTAGAGCATGGAGATATGTCAGATCTGTGTTATCTGCCATTCTTCGGTGGAAGAATGGGGTAATTTGTCACATTTAGTTCTCTTTCCTATGTATTTTAAGTATCCTATTTCTTGCCAGGTCTTTTTGTATAACCTTTAACCTGATTTATAACCATTACCTGGCACCTAAACTGTTACCTAGAGAATTTTCACCTCTTGGGGAATGAGAGGGGAGGGAGGGCCATGTGGATTGCAATGCTGGAAGATGGCCCTGAGAAGCTCTCCTTATCTGTTTCTCAGAGAGGCCAGTACAATAACATCTTCACACTTGCAAATGGGTGGGAATCCACATCGGACAGTGGGGAGGGGTTCCTAATTTTCTTTATCCTGGATTGTATGCCCTGAGGAACCTCAGAGCCTGCTTTGAATTTTGACTTTCATCCCTTTTTAATAAAAGGTTCCTTTTGAAATACAACATTTTCAAGTGTCTATGCTTTCTTGAAGGGGGGGGAGGCTGGTCCTTACATAAAGCAAGCTCTGCAATAGTGGAGAGGAACTATTTTCCTCTTAATTTCTACTCTACCAAGGGGACCCTGCAACAATATCCAAACAAAGCAGTGAGCACGGGGAAGCCGAGTGCTGGGGACAAACCTCGACAGCTGCGCAGCCAGACACCGGATCCATATGTCCCATCGAGGACATCAAAGCTGTCCTTGAAAGCTCCATGAAGCCCTGATGGTCTATCGGCATAGGAAAGAGAGACAGTTGGGATGGAAGAGCCAGGGGGGTGACCCTCACCTGCGGTAGCCATAAGCCCAGGTTGAAAATGGAGCTGGAGAGCCTCTCCGATCAGGAAGAGCTGATCGAGGAACCACTGGCAGATGATCGATTGAAGCAGCACATCAACTGTCTCATGATGGAAGCCCTGGAAAATCTCAATATTCGAGGTGAACCAGGTCACCAACGAAGGACAGCAGGTGGACCAGCAGCCGAGAAAGCTCCAGCCATCATCCCTGACCCAGCCATGTCTGACCAAGCAGCCGACCAAGCTGGCAGAGCAGCAGCCATGCCAGGTATCCAACCTTGTGCCGTTCCAGCCCAGGCAATGTCCCTGGCTAACCCAGGGGCCAGGGGTGAAATGTAAAATTTGTTACTACCAGTTCTGTGGGCATGGCTTGGTGGTGGTGGGGGTAATGTGACTGGGTGGGCGTGGCCAACTTTTTTTTTTATTTTAACTTTTCAAAGCATTTTTTCTGCAAATGCCTCTTCCGCTGAAGAGATTGCAGAAAAAAATGCTTTAAAAGACTCTCTGATGATCCTAGCTGAGTTGCCTGATCATTTTTAAAAATGTTTTGAAAAGTCTCTCTGACGATCAGGCAACTCAGCTGGGATCGTCAGAGAGACTTTTAAAGCATTTTTTTCTGCAACCTCTTCCGGGGAAAAGGTGGTTTAAAAAATGCTTTGAAAAGGCTCTGACGATCCCAGCTGGGTTGTCTGATCTTCAGAGAGCCTTTTCAAAGCCTCTGAGATCCCAGCTGAGCCACGCGATCATCACAGGCTTTTTTTTTACTTTTAAAAGCATTTTTTTGGTGGAAGAAGTTGTAGAAAAAATGTTTTTAAAAGTTTTAAAAAAAGACTGATGATCGTGCGGCTCAGCTGGGCATGGTGGGGGGCGCAGGGATTTTTGCTACTGGTTCTCCAAACCACCCACCGCCATTGCTACCAGATCAGGTGATCCAGTCCGAACCGGGAGCATTTCACCCCTGCCAGGGGCCCACAGCTAAAGAGGAAGCCCCCCCTTGGGGGTAAAATTTGATGGACACCCCCCCCAAAAAAGTATTGTCTGCATGAATGGTACCTGGTGGCAGAGGAGGCAGAGATTGACATGACCCAAAACCAGTACCGCCCCGCAGGACTTGGAGAAGATCCCAACTCCAGGGCAAGTGAGAGCCATTCAAACCCCAAACTTCCATGACACCAAGGCCATCAGGTTGTTTTAGTGTGGTAAGTAGGGACACTGTGCAGCAGAGTGCCGCTCAAAAACCCCCACCGGAAAGCCTGATTTCCATCAGGGGAAAGCCTGAAAAAACCACCCCCAAAGGAAAAGAAACCGTGCTGAGAAGGCAAGGGGCCGTGGAGTTATGTTCCCTCCAAAATTAGAGGAAGAAACTCTGGTGCCCCAAGAGGACCTGAGCCAGTCCGAAAGTGATCTGGAAGATGACCTGCTGATAAGCAACCCAATCGAGCTGCTCACCCTACCCCTAAGACTTTTTATCCCCAGCCAAGGGAAAGGGGAGGAAGTAGCAGCATTGCTGGACTTGGGGTACACCCAATGCCTAATCAGTCCAACACTGGTAGGGAGATTGGGAATTCACCTAAGGAAAATGAAAACCCCCATCGCTTTCTGCCAGATAGACGGGACTGTAGGGGGAGGGGGGAACCAGCCATTTTTGCCACAGAACCAAGGCAAATGAAGCTGGGGGATCATAGCAAGACCCTCACATTCATAGTAGCCCTAGGAATGGAATGGCCACTAGTCCTAGGGCTCACCTGGCTACAGAAGTGGAACCCTAAAATAAACTGGAAGAGAGGAACCATAAAATTCCAGGGGCATGTAACCTTTACGAACAGGAAAAAGACGAAGGAAAGGAAAACAGGGAAACAATAATGACTGGCCACACTGCTGAGCCCACTAGCATCCCCAAAGAATACCAGGATTTGGCCAAGGTATCTAGCGAGGAGGTGTCTGATGAACTTCCACCCCATTGCGCCATGGATTGTGGCATGGTAGACCCTACCAGGGACTAAACTTCCAAAACCGAAAATGTACTGCATGTCCCCCAGAGAACTAGATGAACTCAGAGCATTTATCAACAAAAACCTAAAAAGGGGTTTCATTGAATCCACCTGACCAAAAATAGCAGCCCCAATGTTATTCTGCAAAAAGAAAGATGGTACCTTATGCCTGTGTGTGGACTACCAGAACCTGAACATGGTCAGTGTGGAAAATATGTACCCACTCCTCCTTATGAAGGACATGCTGGCACACCTCTCTAAAGGAAAAATATTTTCAAAGCTAGATATACAAGAGGCATACTACCACATCAGAATTAGGAAAGAGGATGAGTGGAAGACTGCTTTTAATACCCTGCTGGGGTGCTACCAATTTAAAGTACTCCCTTTCAGATTACAGGGAGTCCCTGCCATGTTTATGCAACTAATTAACGAAGTACTCCATGAACATTTATACAAAAGGGTCCTGGTTTACCTTGATGACATCCTAATTTACACCGAAACAAAAGCAGAACACATAAAACCAGCCCAAGCAGTTCTCACTAAACTCCAAGCCGCCAAGCTCTATGCAAAATTCTCTAAATGTGAGTTCCACCAACAAAAAATTGACTACCTGGGCTATAGAATATTCCACAAGGGAGAAATGTAGAAATGGATCCGCAAAAAGTAAAAGCAGTCATAGATTGGGAGCTGCCCCAAGACCACAAACAACTACAAAGCTTCCTGGGTTTCGCAAACTTCTACCATCAATTCATTGCAGCTTTTACAAAAATTGCCCTCCCCATTATGAATTTGTTAAAAACAAAAGGGAGGGGGAGGCAAAACCAAGGCGACCCTTTAACTGGACTATGGAATGCCAAGTGGCATTCAAAAAACTTAAACAGCTATTCTCAGCCGAACCAGTCCTAAAACATCCAGACCCAGAACAGACATTTGTCATCCAAGCAGATGCCAGTGACGTGACAGTAGCAGTCCTACTCCAAAAGAGTAAACATGAACAATTGCAACCGTGTGCATACACTTCCAAGGAATTGACAGAAACTGAGCAAAGATGGGCTATATGGGAGAAGGAGGCATATGCCGTACAATGGGCCCTCCTCATAGAGAGACATTTCCTAGAATGGAACAAAATCCCCCTTGAAGTCTGGACTTATCATAAAAATCTAGAGGCTTTAAAAACCCCACGAAAACTCTCCCCTAAACAAGTATGCTGGGCGCAACATTTTAAACATTTTAATTTTACTCTCAAGTATCTCCCAAGGGGAAAAACTTCCTAACTGATGCCCTATCAAGAAAACTCCAATACAACAGCAAAAAGACTGAAATTGTTAAACCTATTCTCCAAACACCCCAGCCAACTGCCAAAGTAATTGACGCAAGCCAAAAAAGAACAATTTGCTGACAATGAATCAGCTGCCAAATTTAAGTAGGAGCTAAATAAGGATGACTGGTTCCAAGCTCACAAAAATATTTGCTTAATTAAAGACGGCTTAGCCTGGGTCGAGAACAAACTTTATGTCCCAGCAAGCCAAAGACAGGACCTCATGAAAAAATGCCATGACTCCAAGATAGCTAGACAGTTTGGATTTGTAAAAACCCTACACCTAATCAAAAGACAATTCTGGTGGCCATCCCTTAGAAAAGACATTGAGAGCTACATTGTTAGCTGCCCCAACTGCACAGCTGCCAAATGACGACAAGGAAAATCCCCAGGACTTTTACAAACTGTAGCAGCACCCTTCAGTACCCTGGAGAGAGATTTCTATGGATTTTATAGTGGAGCTACCTGAAAGTGCGGGAAACAGTTATTTGAGTTTTAACAGACCTTTTTTCAAAACAGGTCCATTTTATACCCTTCCAGAAGATCCTAACAGCCAATGCATTAGCAAAAATGTTTCTAGTGCACATTTACCGCCTCCATGGAGCTCCCCAACGGATTATCTCAGACAGGGGTGTTCAGTGCACTTCCAAGCTTTTTCAAACCTGTTAGGCTACGCCCAGGGATTGTCTTCTTCACCACACCCCCAGACAAACAGGGGGTGGGGGTGGAGAGGACCAATGGCATGTTAGAACAATATTTAAGATGGTTTATTAACTACCAACAGGACAACTGGACTGACCTTCTGCCATTTGCTGAAGTAGTTTACAATTGTCACTGCGTTCTTGTATTTCCCAGCTGAGCTGTCATTTTTGGTCTAATAGGCTTACTGTAGTTTTGCCAAGTTTTGTTATCAGTATTAAGTGCACAAGCGTGCATTCTTTTCTAGCCTCCATTATCCTTCTTACTCCTTTGTTCTCCTGCCAAGAGGTGAGGCAGGAACGCTGGCAAGATGTAGCCAATTAATTAGATAGTAAGAGTTATCTTTATTTTTTTACTTTTACAATAAAATGAGTTTCTCTTAGAAAATCTTCGGGTTTTATTTTCTTAATGTATACTTTCAAGGAAAAGCCTCGGTCCAAACCTCTAAACCAGGGTGCGATTATCCCAGAGACAGGATGGGATCAATCAACTCCCTGACACCTGGTAGCAGTCGGACGGTTAAAAGTTATGGCTTTTTCCTTGTTTGTTACTTCTGATAAGACCTCTAGGCTAGTTAGTTAGGATGATTCATTTGCGACTGCGGACTGCTAATTAAATTATCTACTAACATGCCGAAGAAGAAAAAAGGCAAAATGAAACAAAGATCATTCCTCATAAGTGATGTGATTGATCTTTCCAACGAAGAGCAAACAGAAAGGAGGTTTTCAAACTTCCAACCAATTGCTTCAGCTACACACCTGGAAAAAACCACAGGTGAGGAAACTGAAAAAATGCTTTTGGAAAGGCATCAAGGGAGAGATAACGGTACAGCCGCTTTTGAAGATGATGAACTACGACTGAGGTCAGTAGCCATTTCTTCTCAATATCCGTGCCCCCAATCTGTCCTCCCAGAAGCCCAAAAATTTGAAACGCTTGGTGCAAGGCCAAAGTTTTCACAAACCGCAGAGCATTTTTCCTCCCACACAGAGAGAGAGAAGATTTGTTATTCTCCTCAAAGCTCTGAGCAAGCCATTAAAAGTTATCGTGATCTAATACAAATTTATGAACACGAACTATCCCAGGCAAAGATGGATTTGTTTATGCTTGAGCAAGATAAGGGAGAGCCTCATGACTTAAAAATCTCTAAAAGCGCCATTCTGGCTTCTTCTTCAGAGCCAAAGACACACACCCTGGTGGATTCTGTGTCAGGCCAATTAAAACAGAGAGCAATGCACACGTCACATGAAATCCTCCCTGATCAAATTACAAGTGTCACACAAGCAGACCTGCCCGAAACTATAGGTGCAGCACCATCTGCCGGCCAAAGTAATTTACAAGAGGAAACTGAAAGGCAACACAGTTTGCATGAACATTTTGAATTGTTGCAGCAGACGTTAGCAAATGTGTCCTTGGCTCGTTTAAATATTCAGGCTGAAATGCCACAAGTGTTTCCACAGACCCGATCTTCTACACCCCCTGGTGGTGCTGGTGTCTCTTTAGATGGAACACAAGAATGCTTAATGCAGCAAAGGCAAGCTCAAGCACAAATGGCAGCTGGAATGCAGCAGATTCCAATGCAACAGCCACAAATGCCTGCAAATGTGCCCCCAGCCATGGCACAACCAAGACCAGCTCCTGGTCCACCTCCAATGGCACAGCCAGCATATCAAATGCATGTTCCTCACCAGGCATTTTCTGTTGCTCCACTAGCTGGTGAGTCCAAACTAAAAATGTCAGGATGCAATTATAAAGCCTAGCTCAGTTAGATTATACTACTGCTTCTCAGAGAAGGCACTCACTGCATGATTTTTAATCCTCCTGCTCAGCCATGGACTCCTGCAATAAGAGACTTAGAGATTAGAGCTCGCACAACATTATTGATGTCCATGGACACTGAACTGCAGGTCACTTTTCTGCCTGATGCAAGAGCCCAACAAATTTGGGCCCAACTGGAAAATTGCTACAGGCCCGTTTCAATTGAATCTTCGTGTTTGCTCATGTCTGAGCTCCACGGTTCGAGATTGAAACCTGGTGATCAAATTGGAGGACATTTGACCAAACTGAAAGGAATCAGAACAGAATTGAGAGAAAGAGGTCATAATATTGATGATATTCAAATGATCAGCATTATCATTAACTCATTGAGCTATGAATGGAAAGATGCTGTTACAAAAATTAACCAAGTCCCTATTGCTCAACGCACAGTGGACAATGTATGTAGACTGTTATTTGAAGAGGAAGCTTTCATGTTAGCCACGCCACATTTGAGAGAACCACTCGCATCAAGAGCTCCAGCGAGGCGTCACTTCCGAGGAAGGACCTACGTTCCAAGGATGCCAAGATGCAAAATCTGCAATCATGTGGGACATGCCACCCAGGATTGTCCCCAACGAGCACCAGCTCCCGTCTCATACCAGCCCAGAGGAACAGACTCCAGAGGCAGAGGCAGAGGTGGAAGACAAGGTCGTCGTGGTCCAAGGCGTGATCCACAAGCTCCACTTGCCACACTGGCAATAACCAACGATCCACAACCTCATCCAGAGTACGATAGATGGCTTTTGTGGACTTTGGACAGTGGTGCAGCATTGCATGTTACCTACAGAAAGGAACTTTTCACAGAGATGCACGAGCCTGAACCTGAGCTACAAGAACTTTATTCTTTTTCCAATCATCTGTCAGGTATGCTTCCTTCAAATACCAGGAAAGAAAAGACCAGACTCCATTGTATTAGAAAATCTGTACTTTTACTGGCATAGAAAATGAATGCAACCAAGCGAAGCTGAATCTAAGACTTTTTCGCGCTAGCCTGCATATACAAATCATCTCCTCCCCTTGTCCATCGTAAATCATCCAATCCACAGGTCTTCTAGGGGTCAGGTGGAAGCACGTCTACCTGCATCATCAATCAGGAATGTCACGACGGTTGGTCCGATAACGGTGGTTTCGATTTCCCCTCCTAAGCATACTAGCATCTAAATAAGTTTCACTTTCACCCCCCCCCACAGCCCACACACCCCCTCCCCCTTTCTATGGCAGCCAAGCAATAAGGCGGAGGCTGACAGTCAGCCCTTCTGCAGCAGAGACGTTAGTCCTAAATAGGAAAAGAGAAAGCAACAAAGAGAAACAATATACACAGATATTAGGGTTTCTCAGGATACTTGGTGTGAAACAATTGTACTTTTTTTGGTGCCCTGACATCCCGTTTGTTCACCCACTCAGCTCGTGACAACGGGAAATGTTTCCAGGCCACCAAGTATTGCACCTTACCATGATGTTTTCTAGAGTCCAGGATCTCTTTTACCTCAAAATGTTGTTCTCCTTCTATTAAAATGGGGACGGGTGCAGGGCCCTGACTTGGGCGCAAAGGAGATAGGTGCTCTGGTTTTAACAAGCTAACATGAAACACAGGGTGGATCCGTCTCAAGGTTTTTGGTAGCTCCAACTCAACTGTGACTGCATTAATAAGTCTAATGATGGGGAATGGACCTACATACTTAGGCTCAAGCGTTTTAGATTTTTGAGAGGTCTGCAAATACTTGGTGGAAAGGTAGACCCTATCACCCACTTTATAGACCTGTGGGGAACTCCTTTTTTTGTCAGCTTGAGATTTATGGGCTTGGTGGGCCTCATCTAACGCTTTTCGAGTTACAGCCCAAGTACTTCTGAGTTGTTCAATCCACTCAGTCAAAGAAGGATTCTGTGGATCCCCCTGAGGCAACTCGGGAATAGGAACAAAATCTTGACCCGATGCAACCTTAAATGGAGTGAATCCAGTGCTGCTATGAATGGAGTTATTATATGCCACCTCAGCGAATGGCAACAAATCTACCCAGTCGTCCTGTTGGTAATTTATGTAACATCTCAGGTACTGCTCCAGCATGCCATTGGTTCTTTCACAAGCCCCATTTGTCTGAGGGTGGTGGGTGGAGCTTAGCCCCTGGGCGGAGCCTATCAATTTTAAAAATTCCCTCCAAAATTTGGACGTAAATTGTACACTTCTGTCAGAAATTATCCGCTTAGGAGCTCCATGCAATCGATAAACATGTCGAATGAACAATTTTGCAAGGGTTTTAGCTGAAGGGATTTTGGAACAAGGAATGAAGTGTACTTGTTTGGAAAATAAGTCTGTCACCACCCAAATAACTGTGCACCCCTCACTCTCTGGTAGGTCAACAATAAAATCCATGGATATCTCCTTCCAAGGGGCGCTCGGTCTTGCTACACTTTGAAGTAAGCCAGGGGTTTGCCCTGGAGGTCTTTTAGCGGAAGCACATATCGGGCAGCTTGCTACGTATGCTTCTATGTCCTTTTTTAGTGCAGGCCACCAGAATTGTCTCTTGACGAGTTGCAAAGTTTTAACAAACCCAAAATGTCCCGCCATTTTGGCGTCATGAACGTACTGCAACACTGTTGTTCTTAAGCTAGCAGGAACATACAATTTAGCCCCAATCCAGGGTAGTCCATCACGGAGAGTGCATTCATTTGAATGATTTTGAAACCATTCATCCGTTCTCAGGGCTTCACGTAGTTTTTGAAGCAAATCGCCTGAGAGAGCCGGATCGGATCTCGTTTGTGCTCTGGTAGTCACTGGCGCTGCTAGTTGTGTCGAAGGGATGATAGGACGCACCACCTCTTTCTTTGTACTGTTGTATTGAGGCAGTCTGGAGAGTGCATCTGCCATGAAAGTCTTCCCTCCTGGAAGATATCGCAGGGTGAAATTAAACCGGTTGAAATGTTGGGCCCAACGAACTTGTTTTGGTGATAGTTTACGCAGGGTCTTCAACGCTTCTAGGTTTTTATGGTCAGTCCAAACCTCAAATGGATGTTTAGCCCCCTCCAGAAAATGTCTCCATGTTAACAAAGCCCAGCGCACCGCAAAAGCTTCCTTCTCCCATATGGCCCATCTCCTTTCAGTTTCGGACAGTTTCCGAGAGGTGTAAGCACAGGGTTGTAAATTCCCTTCGGCATTCTTTTGCAGGAGAACCGCCCCCACGGCCACGTCGCTTGCATCTGCCTGTACTACAAAAGGCTCTTCCATGTTTGGATGTTTGAGAACTGGTTCAGCAGCAAACAGTCATTTTAACTTTTCGAATGCTGCCTGGCACTCCATAGTCCATTCAAGGGGTCAGGAGGGTTTTGGTTTTAATTCTCCCTTTGTCTTTAAAAGATTGGTTATGGGTAGTGCGATTTTGGCGAAGGAGGGGATAAATTGTCTATAAAAGTTTGCAAATCCCAGGAAGCTCTGCAGTTGCTTGCGGGTACGTGGCGCGGCCCATTCCATTACTGCCTTGACTTTTCCAGGATCCATCTCTATTCCCTCATACGATATGCGATACCCCAAGTAGTCAATTTTGCTTTGGTGGAACTCACACTTAGAAAGTTTGGCATATAGTTCAGCAGCCCTGAGTTTTTTCAGGACAGTTCGCACCAATTTGACATGATCGTTCATGTTCTCGGAGTAGATAAGAATGTCACCCAAGTAGACCAGCACCCCTTTGTATAGGTGCTCATGCAGTACTTCATTGATCAATTGCATGAACACCGCAGGGGCTCCCTGTAGTCCAAAAGGGAGCACCCTAAATTGGAAACATCCCAAGGGGCAATTGAATGCAGTTTTCCATTCATCCCCCTCTCTAATTCTCACTCGATAGTAGGCCTCTCGTAAGTCCAGTTTGGTGAAAACTTTCCCTTTTCCTAAGTGGGCCAACATGTCTTTCATAAGTGGTAAGGGGTAAACGTTTTCCACACAAATGGCGTTCAGATTCCGGTAGTCGACCACCAGCCTAAAGGACCCATCTTTCTTTTCTCGGAACATGACTGGCACCGCCACCCTGGGTCGGGCTGGTTGTATGAAACCCCATTGTAGATTTTTATCAATGAAATTTTGCAGTTCCTCCAGTTCTCGCGGGGTCATGGAGTATAATTTTGGTTTAGGGAGTTTCACCCCGGGCAGAATTTCAATGGTGCAGTCCGTAGTTCTATGAGGGGGTAGGGTATCTGAAGCTCTTTCGCTAAAAACTTCCCTAAGATCCCAATACTCTTTTGAAATCTTTTCCTCCCCTTCAATGTGACCAATGGCCACTTCTGCCTTTTCGGGTTTTGTCCCCTCCTCCCGAGGGGTTTCTTTCTTTCCTCGTTTGGAATTTTTGGTGTGAAAACGCAAAACCACTGTCTTCCAATTAACCCGTGCGTTCCATCTATGGAGCCAGGGTAGTCCAAGGATGAGGGGCCATTCCATGCCAGGGGCCACAATGAACCTGAGGGTCTCTATGTGATTCCCCAACTGCATCTCAATCGTTTCAGTTGCAAAGGTGGCCGGACCCCCTCCCGAAATCGATCCGTCCAGTTGACAGAATGCAATGGGTCTTTTTAAGGTTTTAAGCCTTAGGCCCATTTTCTCACTTTCGGGCTGATTATGCACCTAGTGCACCCAGAGTCTAATAAGGCTAATACCTGCGCCTGTGTTCCTGTGGACGGCACCCTTAGTTCTATGGGGATGAGCATAGGGTTCTCGGTATGACTCACCAGGTCGCTGGAGTCGGAGTCGGAGTCCGTTCCGCTCTCCTCTGCGGTGGTCGGAGCTCCCAGCTCACCCTGGTTGCGGGGAGCGAACTCAACGACTTCTCCTTCCAGGGCGGTTGCGTGAGCTTTCGTGGGCACTTTGTCACTTTTCTTAGGAGCCGGGGCGATAGACCTTAGCATTGGTTTGGAGAAGCACTCGGCAGCCCGCTGGCCTTCTTTTCCACACTTGAAGCATGTAAAAGGCTTCGATTTGGATTTGAATTCCGCTCTCCCCGCGGCCATTTTTGGCGCTCCTTTATGATAATTAGAGGATGATGGGTGTCTCGCACTGCTTCCTCGGAGTCGGCTTCAGGCCAGCTCGATTTCCACATCCTCAGCTGCTATATACCAACACTGCAAGTCTTCAGGAACCCCCCGGGCTCTGCAATCTTTGTATATTTCTTCATTTAGCCCATCCTTGAAACTCTCTAATAAGGCCGCCTCTGACCACCCTGTCATGTAAGGTGCCAGCTCACGAAACTCTTGGGTATATTCTGCACCGACCTGCGGCCCTGCTGGATACCCTTCATTCTGAGCCTCGCCTTCCGCTCAGCTAGGTGGTCTTCAAAACGCCTTCTAAGGGCCATCATAAACTGATTGTAATTTCTCAGCAGGGTGGAGTTGTTATTGTGGAGGACCACCATCCAATCATCTGCTACTCCCTCTAGCACGTTCGTGACGCATCTCACTCGGGCTGCATCTGACAAGTAATCTTCCCCCCAATCTTGCATGTGGTTCCAGACTTGGGTCAGGAAAAGCCCCAGGGTTTTTGGGTTTCCATCATATTTTCCAGTCGGGGGGGGGATTTTTGGTTTTTTCCATTGGCGGGGGTTGGGGACCGGCAAGGCTGGGACCCCTTGGGCAGCTGCCTCTCTTTCTTGGCCCTCAGGGGTTTGAACCGTTTCTCCTCTAGCTTCTTCTTCTTCTTCTCCTCCCCCACACACTCTCTCACTTGGCTCTCCCCTGGGGTAAACTCTTCCTTTCCCCATAGGGATCCCATAAAACTCACGGTTTTTCCGGCTTTCTTCAACATCGTGGATGAGCTGTAAAGCCTGTGCCATCATTAGGCTTTCCTTTTGCTCCTGCATCCACACGGCTTCCTCACGGCGGGGTCTGGAGCTAGTTACTCCCCAGGGGGTCCTCCCCTGTTCCAGAAACCTTCCCGCTCCTACCGACCATCTAGCAGTGTCAGTTTCCTCCCTCAGCTGCAATTCTTCCATTCATTCCGTCTGAAGTGAGGTCATGGTCGAGCCGTATGCCCCCATCTGTTCTTCTTCAGCCTCCTGGTCAGACATAATTTTGGTTTCAGTCCCCTCGGTGTTTATCCAGGATGGCTGGAAAAGTGAGATTCAGCTTAATGTCAGGTATGCTTCCTTCAAATACCAGGAAAGAAAAGACCAGACTCCATTGTATTAGAAAATCTGTACTTTTACTGGCATAGAAAATGAACGCAACCAAGCGAAGCTGAATCTAAGACTTTTTCACGCTAGCCTGCATATACAAATCATCTCCTCCCCTTGTCCATCGTAAATCATCCAATCTACAGGTCTTCTAGGGGTCAGGTGGAAGCACGTCTACCCACATCATCAATCAGGAATGTCACGACGGTTGGTCCGATAACGGTGGTTTCGATTTCCCCTCCTAAGCATACTAGCATCTAAATAAGTTTCACTTTCAACCCCCCCCCCACAGCCCACACACCCCTCCCCCTTTCTATGGCAGCCAAGCAATAAGGCGGAGGCTGACATCATCCTTGTAAGGTCGTAGGAAAAGGAACTGTTTATGTTGAAGAGCTCGATACATTCATCCCTGATGTTTATTACATACCAACAGCAAATAGCAGTTTGCTTAGTCAGGCACACTTATCTAGAGCTTTAAAGTTCCAGGTTCACCACCTTGAGAAAGCAAGTTACATAGTTAAAAATGGAGATATTGTTGCTGAAACCATGTTGATTGGTGGTGTTTATTACTTAAAGCCAAAGCCTAAATCGCAAGCACAGGCAAGTATACAAACTCCAAAGAAGGAGAGCGCAGGCCCAGAGAGAGATACTCCAGAGAGAGATCCTGTTGCTACTCCAAAGGCT
This sequence comes from Ptyas mucosa, assembly GCA_012654045.1. Taxonomy (NCBI): domain Eukaryota; kingdom Metazoa; phylum Chordata; class Lepidosauria; order Squamata; family Colubridae; genus Ptyas; species Ptyas mucosa. The sequence continues at coordinate 3,433,893 of WNWU01013765.1, read as the reverse complement.
CCTAAAGCCAACAAAAAGAAAATTAGGAAACAGGTTGCTCAGAGCAAGCCTGAGGTTCCTCATAAAACTGTCAATGTTGAAAATTCACTAACTGGTAAACCTTTGCATTACAGGTGTATCCACAAATGGCATAGAAGATTGGGGCATGCCAGTTTCCGTGTTCTTAGAAAAATGCCGGAATTCGCAAAAGGTTTGGATCTAAAGGGGTGTAAGGTGTTTTTGGATTGTGCTGTCTGCAAGAAGGCCAAATCCAAAGCAGCAGCCATTCCCAAACACGCTACACGCCTCTCAACACGCATTTTTGATTTGGTACACACTGACATAGTTGGTCCATTTCCGCCAACACTTGGTGGCAGGAAATATTTTCTAACAATTGTTGATAATTATTCCAGATATGGATATGTATATCCTATGAAAGAAAAATCTGAGACTTTTCAGATCTTTAAAGACTTTGCAGCCCTTGTTTCTACCCAACACCAAGTTTGCATCACCAGAATCCAGAGTGATCATGGTGCCGAATTCATGTCTCAGCATTTCCAGGATTGGATGCGTAAGAATGGAATTATTCACCAGACTTCAGCTCCTTACACACCGGCTCATAACGGGGTCGTAGAATGACGACAAGGGGTCCTGCAAACCATGATGCGTTGTCTCCTAGAAGACGCCAACCTTAGTATGCCATACTGGGGTGAAGCTATCAAATATGCAAATTACATTGTCAACCGTACTTGGAGCAGTGTAATAAATCAGACTCCTTTCTTCATGATGTATGGTTACAAGCCCGATCTCAGAAACCTCCATATTTTTGGTTCATATGCTATGGTGAACATTCCCTTAGCTCAAAGAAGAAAAGGAGGTCCAGTAGCAAAGAGACTGAGATTTATGGGTATTGATGATAACTCAAACTGGAGCAAATTTATTGACTCTAAACATGTAATTGTGATTTCCCAATCTGCTAATTTTGAGGAAGATGTTGACTGGTCCAGGATTCATTCCAATGATCCTGGAGTTTATTTTCCCAGAGATGATGTTGTTGATGCCACGCAGCCTGATGACCAAAATTCACAGGCAAATGTTCCATCCACTAGTTCTTCTCCACCTGATGTTCCATCTTCGCGAGCCGCGGATGCTGATGCTAGCGACGAATGTGAGGACGAGGACGAAGCAGAAGAAGAATGGACTGTTGTTCCGAGACGTTCCAAGGGGGCCACAAAAGGAATCCCTCCACAACGATTTTCGTGGCAACTGAAAAAAGCACCCTTGCCTTTGATTTGCAATGTTACACTTCCACCTGATACATTCACACAAATCCAGTATCTTCCTGATTCAGAGCAAGAGAAGTGGTATGATGCAATGCAGGTTGAAATGGACAGTCTAAAGAAACTTAAGGTATTTACTCCTGCAAAACCTCCAGCAAACAAAAGAATCATTGGCACTCGATGGGTCTACAGAATCAAAAAGAAACCAAATGGTGAGTCATTGTACAAGGCCAGACTTGTAGCTCAGGGTTTCGCTCAACGTTATCCTGAGGACTACACAAATACCTACTCACTGACAGTCAGAACTGAGAGTGTAAAAATTGCTTTAGCAACTGCAACTATCCTTGGCTTAGAAGTTTTCCAGTTCGATGTTGACACGGCTTATCTACATGCTGACCTAGATGAAGAAATCTATGTGAGAGGTCCTCCAGGGTTCTGACAGCAAGAAGGGAATACCTGGTTCCTACAAAAAAGTCTTTATGGTCTGAAACAGTCTGGTTTAATGTGGTACTTATGTCTTACTGACAAACTAAATTCAATGGGCTTTATTAAGTCCGAAACTGATGAGTGCGTGTTCAAAAAAAGATCTAACAATGCATATGAAATAGTTCTTGTTTATGTTGATGACATTGTTTATATTGGTCCAAATAAGCAGATGAGTGAAAGTTTTGCCAAAGCTTTGCAGAGATACTTCACATTGAAATCTTTAGGTCATATTAGCACTTATTTAGGTGTTTAGATTGACAAAACACAGAAGGGGTTTAGTCTTTCACAAGAAGATAAAATTGAATAAATTTTGCATAATTGCAACATGAAGGATGCTAACACAACAAAGACACCCATGCAAACAGATTTTCACAACTTGACACAAGAACCGAGTCCTGAGTTCGAGGATCAAACGCTTTATCGTTCAGTCATTGGGTCACTGTTGTACATTAGTAGTTGGACCAGACCCGATATTGCACTTAGTGTTAATCTCTTGTCTCGACATGTAGGTAAGGCAAAACAGTTTCATTGGACATGCATTAAGAAATTATTGAGATACCTAAGGCACACAAAACACATGAAGTTATTGTTAGAACCAACACATATTGATTATGCAGAGTTATGTTGTTATGCAGATTCTGATTGGGCGAGTGATAAGAAATCACGCAAAAGTACTTCAGGTTATATGATGTTCTTGAATGGATGTCCTGTTTATTGGCAAGTGCATAAACAGAATTTTGTTTCTTGTTCATCTACTGAAGCTGAATATGCTTGTGTTTCAGATGCATGTAATTCTCTAACTTGGTTTGATGCTTTGGTCACAGATATCTGGACACGTCCGATCCGACCAATCACCGTGATGGAAGACAATGAATCGGTGGTTTATATTTCTGAATCACATTTCACAGGTTCTAGGTCCAGACACATTGACATCCGTTATCAAAACATAAAACAATTGGTGAAAAAAGGTTTTGTTAAAATGCAATATGTATCTACACATGATCAAATTGCAGATATCCTCAACAAGCCACTCCTAGCAGCTCAACACAAGTATCTGCGTAAGAAGATGTGCCTTATGTGATGATGTTCCTGATGTTCGCTCAACTGGCAAAGAAGGGGATTGTCACTGCGTTCTTGTATTTCCCAGCTGAGCTGTCATTTTTGGTCTAATAGGCTTACTGTAGTTTTGCCAAGTTTTGTTATCAGTATTAAGTGCGCTAGCGTGCATTCTTTTCTAGCCTCCATTATCCTTCTTCTTACTCCGTTGTTCTCCTGCCAAGAGGTGAGGCAGGAATGCTGGCAAGATGTAGCCAATTAATTAGATAGTAAGAGTTATCTTTATTTTTTTACTTTTACAATAAAATGAATTTCTCTTAGAAAATCTTCGGGTTTTATTTTCTTAATGTATACTTTCGAGGAAAAGCCTCGGTCCAAACCTCTAAACCAGGGTGCGATTATCCCAGAGCCAGGATGGAATCAATCAACTCCCTGACAACAATAACTCTGTACACAATAGCGCTGGTTTCACCCCATTCCTGGTAGCCTCAGGACAAGAATTCAAACCCATGCTAGAGCTGCCCACTAAGGAACCTGACATCCCCTCACTTAAGGAGTGGATAAACAACTTACAAACCACATGGCCAGTAGTCAGACTAGCTTTACAAGAGGCTAGAGCAGCTTTTAAAGCTCAAGAGGACAAAAAAAGCAGTGAACCTAAACCTCTCAAAGTTGGAGACTGAGTGTATTTATCCACAAAGTTCCTACAATCATTACAACCCTCTAAGAAACTGGGACCAACATTCATTGGCCCATTTCCTATCACCAAAATAATTAACTCTGTTACGCTAGAACTCCTCCTTCCTAAAACTCTTCGACAGGTTCATCTAGAAGAGAGCAACAGACAATAAAAGTTGTATAAAAAAGCAACAAGCTAGGAGTCAGGTAGGCAAGCAGTATTGTGGTTTCCACAGTGAAATCCAACCTGCCAATCAGCTGCCTGAGGCAAAGGTTTAATTACGGGAAGTCCAGATCTGCAGGCTGTCTTGTCATCTTATAGATATTTTAGTATTCATTTTCTCTCATTTCTACTCTTAATAGAGGAAGAAAAATCCAATTGACTTATTCTATATAGCAATAGGCAAGATTATTTATATATTATTTATATAGAAAAGATTACTTTTCTCATTCTTTTTTCCCTTTCTGTTGAATCGTGTCTGATTCTTGGATGCTGCTTGGACAAGTCCCTGCAGTGTTCTTGATAAGATTTTCAGAACTGATTTGCCATTGCTGCCTTCCTAGAGCTGAGAGAAAGTGTTCAGCCAAAGTCACTTGGCTGGTTTTGTGCATAAATTGGGAATAGAACTCAGTCTTCTTGTTTCTCATCTGATGCCTTAACTTCTACATCAAATTGACTCTCAATTCTGTATTTACAGAAACGTAAAAACTGATTCATGAGATTAAACAGCTCCACATTTATAAAATTACTCTGTGTGTGTGTGTGTGTGTGTGTGTGTATGCTCACACATGTGTATGTGCATTCATTGAATAGATTTTTAGAATCACTGCTGCCCAAAACCGGCTCCAGCTTCTTGAAAACTGCTGGGATTTCCATTATATTTCATGTTTAGCATCATATGAAGAAGATTAACTTAAAAGACTATAAAATAATTTCTTTCATGTACAAAGTCATTACAAAGGAGGAGAGGAAAGAACAATGAGAATATTCCATCAATTAAAAGAATTTTCCAAAAAGGTTTTCAAGATAGAAAAATACTTAAGTGACTTCATATAAATCAAAAGAAGTAGTACACTCATTAGTCTATAGCCCAGGGGTCTATAGGGGGCCAATTCAATTTTAAACAGGGGGCCAATTCACGGTCTCTCAGACTGTTGGGGGGCTGGACTGGCTGGGTGGGCATGGCTGTCATCATGTGACTGGGTGGGTGTGGTCAGGTCATCATGTGACTGGGTGGACGTGGCCAATTTAGCAGTCCATTAAACAATACACAGCAGCCCCCTTTTCTATTCTTTTTAATACTGCATTGAAGTTTTTGCTCTAGATTTTTTTTTTAACCAAGGGGGAGAGGTTGGCAATGCCTAGGGAAGGAAAGGCATGCTTCCCACAGGTCTCATGGCTATATTTAAAGGACCAGCTAATGTCATTGGTTTTGGGAGATTCATTGGTGAAGTGATAGTGACTGAATGTGCGATGTTCACTGGTGCAGTAACTGGAGTTGATAAATTGACAGGTGTGGTGAATGTTAACAGAGAACTCATTAGGCTGGAGATGTTAACCATGCTCAAAACATTGGCTATGCTTCTCATATTCATTGCAGCAGCCACAATGCGAGGACCTGCACCTTTAGTACTCACCCCCCCCCCCCCAATTGTCAACAGTTGTGCTGCTTTCTCCGGGGAAGCAGCCACATCCCAAGTGCGTCCTTTCACAGCCCCTTCATAGGTCGCCTGCTTGTTCTGTTCCCCAGGCCAATGTCCCTTCCATTGCCTCACCCACCTCCAGGGCTTGCACCAGGGTGGACAGGCCCCATCATGCTGGTGGCGCCGAAGATGGTGATTTTTTTGCAGGCTGCGGCAGCCAGGCCTCCAGTTGCACAGCTTCCCTTCATGCCATTGCCGTTGCCTCCTCAGCGCTGCAGCCTAGGGCCAAAACAAGCCCTTACTCTGGAGCTCCGCCCGGGGACGCAGGGCCAGCGGAAGACAGTGTTTTGCTGCTTTGGTTCCCCTGGCAGACAGAGTGCTTGTGAGGCACAGCCAGTTGTTCAGGGTCACAGCAGAATCAGCAACCAAAGCCTATCTCTACCAGCGTGCCTGACTCCCCTCCCCCGGTTCTCAGAAGAGCTGCTCGCCGGCTCTGGGCACCTGAGGGAAGCGCCTGGTGGCCATTTTGAAAGGGGTGGGAGCGATTTATGCAAGCTGCGGCATACAGCCTGAGCCTCCTCATTCGGGGCGCCTCTGTGGGAATTGCTGCCCAGCCTGGCCTGGGTGTTTGGGAAAACAATACATTGCTGGAAGGGGAAGGGGAGAGGAGGAGGAGGGGCCTTACACGGAGGCCAGCCAGCAAAGGCTCTGCCATAGTTCTTTTGGGTGAGCCGTCCCCATGCGGCCCTCAGGTCCCAACCCAAACTGGCCTGGAAGTGGAGTGTCACCTTGTGCCTATCCTTGTCCTCCTCCCGGCCAGCCACCTGCTCCTTGACATGAGCAGAGGCTGCTGGTTGGAGCGAGGGGAACCACAGTGCTGGGTTCCCATGACTGCAAGTGCCAAGGCAGAGCTAGAATTGGAAGGAAAGGCTACATGGCTGTGGCAGAAAGAACAGGAACATCTAGCAGCTTGGATGAGAAGGCGTAAGTGAAGCGGTGGCTGCTCTCTGAGTAACTGAGTCAAGGAGCCGGTGGCCAGGCGGGATGAGGACAAGGACGGGTGCAAGGTGATGCACCACTTCCAGACCAGTCCGGCTGGTGGGTGGTGAGCAGGTGGCCCTCAGGGAAGAGTGCTGCACTGGGTGATGTATCTCCCAGTTGCGGGCTGGATGTGGGGCCTGAGGTGAAGGGGAGGGCGAGCATGCAGCAGGTGCTCAGAGGCCCCATGGAAGCTGAGAGGCAGGCCCAAAAGGCAGCTGAGGCTCGCCGTCCACAACCCCTCCCAAGGCAGCCCTTCAGCCTAGCATGGCAGGTCCAGGGCGGATTTCCCTCCCCTGCTGTTGGCCTTACTTTCCAGTTCCAGCCTGTGGGGCTTACAGAGCTCTGGTCACTGCAGCTGCCCAGAAAAGTAAGGCCTGCACTCGGCTGAAGGTCGCGGGCCAGCGGGGAAGCCAGCTGGCAGAGGAGCGATGTGGGCAGTGCAGCCTCATGCTCCCTGATTGCTGGCAGCCACAGCAGGTGAGGCCCAGAAGCTGTGGAGAGTCGGGGGGGCAAGATATGGGCTGGGGGGGACGAGTGGCAATGGTTCATCTTCCTCTTTATCACAGGAGAAAGGGAAGAGTAGGTGGGGATCAGGGGTCATGGCCAGCTGGGAAAGCCAAACTGCTGCCCAGCCCAGAGCAGCAAAAGCCTTGCCATGTCCAGCCCCATGCCCCTGAGACGACCCTTCAGCCTAGCACAGTGGGCCGGAGTGGATTTCCCTCCCCCACCGTTGGTCTAACCTTCCAGTTGCAGTCCACTGGGCTTGCACAGCTCTGCTCACCGCAGCTGTCTGCCAATTAAGGCCTGTGCTCGGCTGAAAGGTGGGAGCCAGTGGGTGGATGGGCCTATGCGGGCAGGGCAGCCTCATGGTGCTGTGCAGGCCATAGTTTGAGGATCCCTGCTGTAGCCTTTTTAACTATGATAGATTTGAAGACAAAAGTTATGTGACTTCCTATGAGCCTGTAAAATTGGTCTTAATAGAGCTTTCTTAAAATGCTGTACCAAACCCCCAAACAAGAAGAAAAACCAAAGAAATATGGCACATTTAAATAGTTATTCTCATTAGCTATTAGCTGTTTGCTCCACCTGATGGGTTGCTTCCTTTTTAATATATCAAATAAAGTCTTGCATTCCAACAATGGATCTTCAGACCACCTTAACACTAAATATGCCATGTTATACTGGTTAAGCTTTGTAATGTGGGAAGTATACCCCAAAAGGACAGTGCCAGAAACCTCACAGCACCAGAAACCTCAGAATTCAGTGCCAAGAGACTCAAGCCAGCCCTCCCCCCTTTAAGAAAACCCCAGGCAGAATCACCAGCTGAAAGGACCACTTAAGTAGAGCCATTAAGATAAGGGGAATCAGGCTAAAAATAAACTCTCCAAGGTAAACCAATACTCCCTTTTTCCTGCCTCCCTGACAGGATTAACTCCTAGGACAGGAAAAACAAAAGACCTGGGACCAAGATTAACCCAGGAAAACAAAATCCAGGGCAATCAGAAACACATTAAAACCCATCAAGCTGTAGGAGCTTCAAAGAGAAATGAAGCAAAAAAGGCTCAGAGTCACACTTCCAAGTTTGCTTGCAAGCCAGGAAAGCTCCAGCTGTGTCACTACTTTTCTTGCCTTCCTGAATTAAAGGATCTGTTTTCTGGCAGCTGGCTTCAGTGTCTATTTCTTCTCAGCATTGGTGACTGCTTCCCAGCTGGGAATGAACCAGGGAAATTTCTTCCAACAGTAACACAATCAATTTTATCATTGCAAAAATGATGTGCTTATTTTCACTGCACCAGATTAAAAGAAAAAGGAGAAGAAAACACATCTGTTTACACAAAGCAAATGGTGGAAACATTGATCTTTGGCTGCAAAGAGAAAAATGCAAATAGAGTCACACCAAAAGAAAACCTATACTCTTAACATTAACTTTGAATTTGCTAACTAAGATGCCATAATTTGGGATGAATTAATTTGGCACAGTTGCTTAATAGTGAAATAAGACACTGTGAATGTTAAACAGCAAAAATATTAATTGATACGTACTGATCTGCAATATAGGTGGACAATGAGGAGGAAATGGCATGGCTTTGGTTTGACAAACTGACACATGCCATGAACACATGGCAAGATCTCAAACTCAGAGCCAAACCAAAGCCCGGGATGTGGCATCACAGCCATCTGCTCAGGACATTACATCAAAAAACTCAGGATATCACAATACTAGAACTCAGGATGTTAACACACAGCCCATTACCCAGGTCGTTAAAACACAAAAGACTAATGGGCAGACATCAAGGACCTCACCCACACAGGATGTTACAAAACAGCCAATTAATCTGCAAACATCAACTCCATCAACTAATCAAGATGTAACAACACAGGCAACCAACCCGCTCACAGCAACAAAGCCAGCACCCCACACCTCCCCACCAGGATTTATAGAGAGACGGCAGCTCCAATCACGCTTTCCTCGTACAAGCACAAAGCCGAAGACACCAGCCTGAAGATGACGAGTGGGAGAGACTTCCGGTGGGACTGCGACATCGCCGGACGCTTCTTTTTGAAGCGCCAGCCCAGGGCTTCGTAGAACCGCAAGAACAGCGACTATCGGCTGTCTTGTGGTTTGAAAACTTTCCCCCTGGTATGAGGGGGGAAAGTGAGTAGATGGGTGGGGTAGAGCTCCCTGAGAGTGCCAGATTTTACCTATAATCTGGCGCTCGAAGATGAGAGCTCCCCGTTAAGCCTGTCAGTACTCCGGACCCTGGATGTCTCTGCTTTGCAGAGCTAGATGTCGTTACCATCCCAGCAACCAATTTTAAACAAATACTTCTTGAATCAAGCTGGCGGAGCACAAGTTGCACGAATGAAACAGAAAGTATTTTTTTTCCTTTTTTTTAACTCCAAGGATTTACTTTCTTTAAAAGATTTTCCCTAAGTGGAAAGTGAAAGCAAGATGGCGTTTGAGTTTCAACGGGGTGTGAAGAAGTGAAAGTTAAAAGTAATTATTGATAAGCCCCTGTTTGAAATGTAAAACTCCTTTTTGAAAAGTGGATGAAATAAGAAAGGATGTAATAATAATAATTTAAGCAGCAATACAAATTACAAATTGTAAAGGGTCTTTTTTTTCTTTTTTCTTCTTGAAACTCTTTTTTTTTCCTTTTTTTCTGTCCTTCAGGAAGGGAAGGAAGAAGGGGGGCAAGATGGCTGGTCCTTTTGAAAGCAAAGAAAGCAAAGGAGGGTTAATTAACCCTCAATGGTCTGATTTTGAGGAAGCTTTGAGTTCAATTACCTCTGCTTTATTGAAAAGAATTGATACTATATTTCAAGCTTCTCAAGCTGGAAATAATGAAATACATGGAAATACTGAGTTGCAATCTAGCAGTGGGGGATTGAATGAAGAGTTGGGAGATGTAAAAAAACAACAACAGATCATAGCAGATTTTACAGAGGAGAGAAAGATGAATGCTGAGCAGGATAAGGAGCAAGAAATTTTGGAAGCTGATGAAATTTTGGTTACACTAATTTTTTTTTATAAAACTCAATCTGCATTTAAAGAGCTGTTTCCAGAAGAAGCTACATTTCTGCAAAAATTTTATAATATGCAATCCCAAAAACCGCAAAATTTTACTGGAGTTAAAAAAGGCAGAGGGATCAAAGTTAAGAAGAAAGTTCATAAAAAGGAAAAGAAGAAAGACTGGAGAAATGGAAAATAACCCTGCTTGATGAGATGATGGTCCTTAAAAAGTATTGTTTAACTGTTTAAAGATTTTGAATTTTTGGGGGAAAAAAAGCAGACAGCAGTTTAATGCCAGTTAATTAAGTGATGAGCAACGATGAGGAGGCAATCTACAGCTGTATTGGAATATTTTGAGAAGAATAAACAGATCACAGCAATGCTGGTGTGTTGGGCTGTGAAATATGCCCTGACTTGAATGATTTGGAATATTTTATTAAGGACTGTAATAAATCTGGATCTGACTGTAATTGCAGAAGTTTTATTGAATATAGTAAATTGGAGTTTCCTGTTTGATGGTAATAAATATAAGGCAAAAGGACTATGGACCTAGAGCAATTGCAGGTGATCTGGTGGTTTCCCTAATACGTCTGATGAATTTACTAATCTAATTTTTGACTGGATCTGATGGATACTATTTCAAATATAATTATAAAGTCACTCGGGTTTTTTTTTTTTATAAAGAAGCAATTTTTTATTTAGGTGGGTAGACGCAAATGAAGATATTCTATATGCTGTTGGAAGATGTGAAGACAAGAAGATTAGCAACTGGTTTAATCTAATATGAAGAACTTAAATGTTTGATATAGTTATTAAATGACGTTTTATCTGTATTGATAAATTAATAAGAGGTTTGATTGTTATATTTTTTTAATTAAAAAAATTATTAATTTTTTTTATTAAGTGTTTTAACTATAACTGGACCTTGATGGTTTAAAAATGGAGGACGGAAGACTTTATATAGTATTTTATTTTAAATTTGGGTTTTTTTGAATGAGGGTTTCTTTTTTGTTGTTGTTGGGTTTTTTTTCTTTGTTTTAAATGAAAGAAGTTATAAAATATCTTGTTAAATTAATAATTTGTTAAGTATTAATTAGCTATATTGAGTAATGATAGATTTGATTAGGTAATACTTAATTGTTTTATTAACTGCTGTAATTATAAATGGAGATTAATTCTGTTGAATTAGATGGAATAAGAAGAAAGAAGACTTGCTTTCCTTTTATCTACTTGTTTAATGATTATGATTATGATAAGTGTGAAATGGAGTTTAATTTAGAGAATTTGAGCTGTATCTTATCTTGTATTTGCTCTGGGAAGTCGGGGGTGGTGGTTGGGGAGGGGGGAGAAAATGTATGTAAAATTTTAAAAACTTTTTCAATAAAAAAAAAAAGATGACGAGTGGGACCTCGTCGAAACATCACCAAGGTACTCTCAATCTTATATGGGAAAAGACTCGAATACACCAAAACTTGCATACCTCTACCTGTGAAAATCTACATATATATATATATATATATATATATATATATATATATATATATATATGTATATGTATATATATATGTATATATATATGTGTGTGTGTATATATTCATTCATTCATCCATTTCTGTGTGTGTGTGTTTATTGTGACAATTTATATGACTGCCTCTTAAGCAATAACTACACAAAAGATAACCATGTTGAACAATAAGAACAATAAAAAGCAACATAAAAATCCCGTTTAAAATAATCCCAGTACAATAACAAGACCCCTCACAACCAACCTGTAACACTAAAACACAAATATTGCGTTCCATTAACATTCTCAACACCTGAAGAAAATGCCAGGTCTTCACAACCTTCTGAAAAGCTAATAGAATAAGACTGTCTTAATCTCAGACTGTCCCATACAGCAAGAGAAAGCCCATCTCCTGGGTTCTATTAAATGATATTTTTTCACAGAGGATATGGCTGAAGTGATGGCCAAGACCACTACAGAGAGGCAGTCCTGACAAGTGATAACAACACTTAGAATTCCATCTTCTTTTTTCTTCCTCCAAGTTCTTTGAAGTTCTGAGCTACCACCTTCTCAATAAGGCGAAGACTTGGAAAATGGATGAAAACAGTCCAATACTTTAGATCAAGAATTGCTTCTTGAAGAAGAATTGGACCATCCATTTCTTCAAATCAGATAGGACTGTCCCTTTCCAAAGCACTTTACAAAGTTATGAAGTTATGAAAAAAATTATAACATTTGAAAAGATCATAGGAGTCCCCTAGTTTAACTTTCTGCTTGTGTTCTGTCCCCTCCCTGCTTCAGAAGCCCAGACAAGCACACACACTCGAACAGGAGTATTCAGAAGTTGTTTATTTACCATCCATAAACAACGAGCTGGCAGCGAGCCCGGGAGAGATAACGACAGCTGTTGTTTTGAGTTGCCACGGCCAGTCCCTGATAAGGCTCCAAGTATTTATATCCAATACGAGCTTCAAAGAAAACGCTTCGCTGCTGCAGTATTTCAGGACACAAGCAGTCAGGGTAAAACTTTGTTCATCACAAAAGCCAACAAGGTAAGGTCAGTTCCTTTTATACCTTGTGGGGCGTTGGCTTTGTGACTCATCACCTCGTGCTCGGCCCCACCCACTCCTTTGCTGAGCCCGTCTCTCTGATCGTCGCCACCTGGGATTAATCCACTCCCTCTCCTCATTATCGTCTGACTCAGAGGAGCTTTCTTCCACAGGGCTTTCAGCTGGGGCCTGGGGTGGTGCCAAACCAGATGGGCCAGGGGAGGAGTCCCTTGCCCCTTCCTCTTCACAGGTCCGGGCTCGGGAGCCGAAGACACAACAGCTTGATGCAGAAAGGTGTGGCTTGCGACTGGTGGAACGACGCAAACTCTGGGGCGCCGGAGTGAGTGCCGATATCTCAGCTGTTTTGGGGGTCCATAGGGAACCATAGCCGACCTGTAGGGTCAGTGAAGAAAGGGGGCACAGGCTGGTGTGGACAGAGAATCCACAAATTCCCTGTAGCACCAGCGAAGTGCCTTAGACTCTACAGCTGGGAAGACAGCCAGTGAGAGCTGTCACAAAGCTGGAGCAGTCACAAGTGAAGGGAAACAAAGAGGAAACAAGACATAACATTTGGGTGAGAAAGGAATTGCTGTCTTGGAAATAAGACTTCTACTTTTTAAGAGGTAACCTGAACTGTAAAAAAAAAAAAAAATAGAACAAAAGGAAGCGCAAGAGCGAAAGGGGAGGAAGTGGATATTTGGCTACCTCCCCTTTTCCGGATTAGTGGCAACAGAAGAGTTGGCCGTGTATAAAAATTAATTTCCCCAAAGAATATAATAATAATAATAATAATAATAATAATAATAATAATAATAATAAT
>WNWU01013765.1:3357160-3420832 GCA_012654045.1 Ptyas mucosa | reverse complement strand
ATAATAATAATAATAATAATAATAATAATAATAATAATAATAATAATAATTTAATTTGTATCCCGCCCTTCTCCCAGAAGGGACTCAGGGCGGTGGACAGCCAGAATTAAAATACATACAATACAAAAATTAAGATAAATTAAAAGATATTAAATCGATCGGCCTCCCAATTTAAAACCCCAAGTCTATAAAATTCAAAATCCCAATTTAAAACCATTTAAGCTAGGCTGGCTTGCTGGAATAAGTAAGTCTTCAAGGCTTTGCGGAAGGTACGAAGGTCCGGGATCAGTCTTATTCCAGGAGGTAGCTCATTCCATAGGGCGGGTGCCCCCACAGGGAAGGCTCTCCCCCTGGGGGCCGCCAGCCGACATTGCTTGACTGACAGCACCCTGAGGAGGCCCTCTCTGTGAGAGCGTATTGGCTGGTGGGAGGTTATCGGTAGCAGCAGGCAGTCTCGTAAATACCCTGGCCCTAAGCCATGGAGCGCTTTAAAGGTGAGAACCAATACCTTAAAGTGCACTCGGAAGACCAATGGGAGCCAATGCAGCTCACGCAGGAGAGGCTCTACATGGGAGCGCCCCGTCGCTCCCATAATCACCCGCGCGGCCGCATTCTGAACCAGTTGGAGCCTCCGGGTGCTCCTCCTATGAACTGATTTTGAAAAATAAATGGAAAGCAGATTGGGCAGAGTGAATCTAGATTGAAATACGGATGAATTTTGGACTTTAAATTAGAAACTGGAAAGGTCTAAGTCAGAACGAATTGAACAAATGACGATGGGGAAGGGAAGCAGCTAGGCTGCTGTTGCCATTGGGGTGGGATGGGATGTGTTGGGCCATGAGACGCGCGTCTTACTGCTGCTTCCCTTCCCCACCATCTCTTTATTGAGAGGGGTGGCAGGTGGGATGGGGGAAAAGCGAGATGCTTCTCGCCCGCCCCACCTGCCACCCCCAAATTGCACCCTAAAGGGGACGGGTGGGGGCAGGTGGCTAAGCGAGCGGGAGGAGCCCTGTCATGCCCAGCAAGGGGGAGTGGGGTGCGTAGTTGGTGGGGGTGCTTATTTTGTGGGGGTGGATTATATTATCACATGTCCTGAAAAGCCCAATTGGCCTTATTTTCAGGACATGTCTTATTTTCGGGGAAACACGGTAGAACAACAAGAACTGAAAGTGAGAGAAGAAGAAGGACAAGCTGCCAGGAAGAGAAAAGAGAAGAACTAATGTAGACAACCAAGGAACAAGAGGAAAGAGCATTGAGAGCAAAAGAGATAAAAGAGATAAAAGAACATAGAGAAACAAGAGTGACTAGATCTACTAAACAAATAAAAAAGTAAAAATGGAAGAAGAAGTAAAAGTAATATCAGTGAATATAAATGGACTAAATTCAGTAATAAAAAGAAGAATATTCAACAAATTAGAAAAATTAAAATTAGAGATTATATATCTACAAGAAGTTCATATTAAGAAACAGCATAAATATTAATTGGAGCAAAAGAAATTGGGAATACTATATACAACACTTGCCAGTCAAAGTAAAAGAGGGGTAGCATTATATATTAAAAAAAACAATTCAATCCAAACAGATTTTTGAAGATGAGGAAGGAAGGATATTAATGGTTGAAATAGTTATGAATAAAAAAAAACATTGTTAGTTGCAATATATGCTCCAAATGATAATCAAGAAGAATATTATGGGAAATTACATACAAAAATAATAGAACATGAATACGAAGAGATATGTATACTAGGGGATTTCAATGCAATAATAGACAATGAGTTGGACTATAAACCTACAAAATTAAATAAGAAGATAAGAAAAACATTGTCACAAACTTTTTCCACAATGATAGATGAATTAAGTCTACAAGATGCTTGGAGGTGAAACCATCCAAAAGAAAAGCAGTACACATTTTACTCAAATAGACATCTGTCGTGGTCAAGAATAGACATGATGTGGATGTCAACAGAATTAATAGCTAAAATACAAGAAATTGATATTGGAATAAATGTATGGGCAGAACGCAATCCAATAATAATGACATGGAAAGGAAAAAAAGAAAAATGATGGACATTAAATCAAAAATTACTAAATGAAAAAATCTCCAACAATATATGGAAAAATAATTGATTTTCTTTTTTAAAGAGAATAAGAAAGAAGATACATTTTACAAAACATGTGGGATACCAGTAAAGCATACATTAGAGGATTGGCAATGACATATTTAGGAAAACGAAATAAATAAAACAGACAAATGCAAAAGAACTAAGAGGAAGAATATAAGAGATTAGAGATGGAACTACAAAAAAACCCGCACAACAAAAAGATTAAAAACTTGTTGGATTTGAAAAAACATAAGATGAATTTAATGGAAAATGAAGAATTGGTGAATAAAATAAAAGCTACAAAGCAAAACTTTTTTTGAAAATGCAAATAAACCAGGACAATGGTTAGCACATAAAATGAAAAAAGAGAAAGAAAGTAAATTAATAAGTCAATTAATATTTCAAGATGGAAAGATATGTTCTAGAAGTGAGGAAAAGAAGAGGATAATTGAGAAATATTACAATGGATTGTATCAACAAGAAATAATAGAAGAAGATGAGATAGAACAATATTTGAAGAAAATGGAACTGCCTAGAATCCCAGAAAACTTCAAAAAAATTATTAGTTTTATTTAGAAAGAATATCTATGATGGAATTAATGGAGGGAATTAAAAGACAGAAAAATGGGAAGACACCAGGCCCAGATCAATTACCAGCTGAGGTATATAAAACCCTACAAGATATATTAAGCAATGCGATGCTGCAAGTATTCAATGAACTATTACTTAAAGCTAAAATTCCGGACTCATGGATGGAGGCGTATATAACTTTAATACCAAAAGAAGAGGCAGATCTGCAACAGATAAAGAATTATAGACCAATATCTTTATTAAATGTGGATTATAAGATTTTTCCATCAATCATGGCTGACAGATTAAAAAATTATTAAACGAGTTTATACATTTGGACCAAAATGGCTTCTTACCAAAAAGACAAATTAGAGATAATATGCGAACTATATTAAACACATTAGAATATTATGAATTACACTCAGAGAAAGAAATAGCATTGTTATTTTTAGATGCACAAAAGGCGTTTGACATGAATTGGCAATTTATGATAAAACAGTTGAAAATGATGGATTTTGGAGACAGATTTATAAATATGATTCAAACTATATATAGAGACCAAGCGGCAAAGGTGATGGTAAATGATGAAATGACAGAGAAAATAGTTAGAAAAGGAACAAGACAAGGATGGCCCTTATCTCCATTATTATTTATATTAACATTAGAGATTTTAAATAGAAAAGTGAGGCAGGAAAAGGAAATAAAAGGAATGAGAATAAAAAAAGAATATAAACTACAAGCATTTGTGGATGGTTTGGTGTTTATCATGGAAGAGCCAATAGAGACAGCGCCAAAACTATTAGAATAAATAGAAGAATATGGGAAAGTAGCAGGTCTGAAAATCAATAAAGATAAGACAAAATACTAGTTAAAAATATGAGAGAAAAGCAAAAGAAGGAAATGATGGAGAAACTGGACATCCAAATTGTGAAGAAAGTGAAATTTTTGGGCATCTATCTGACATCAAGATGTGCAACGCTCAAGGAAGACAATTATCATAAACTGAAAAAACAAATTGAAACAGACCTGGAGAAATGGAGAAACTTGCAATTATCACTAATGAGATGAATAGCATTAATAAAAATGAATGTATTACCAAAATATTATTTTTATTTAAACTATACCAATAAAACTGGAGAAAAAATATTTTGAAGAGTTGAAGAAAATAATGTGGAAATATGTGTGGCAAGGAAAGAGAGCAAGGATCAATATAAAAATGTTACAAGGTGCAAGAATTAGAGGTGGGTTTGGCCTTCTGAATTGAGAATTGTATTATCAAGCGGCAGCATTGACATGGATTAAAGAATGGATTTTATTAAGGAATACAAGACTATTGACATTGGAGGGTCATGATTTACAGCTGGATTGGCATGCTTTTTTATGGTACGGAAAACAAAGGATACATGGATATTTCCAAAGACATTATGTAATGTTAATGAATTAAGGATCTGACCCAATAATATTCAGAGACCATATTATGTTAAACAAAAGTATTTATTGTATCTATACTATACATCAAACAACTATATACAACCAAATAACCGTTGGTACATCTACTTATATACTATGTAGGCGGGGACTAATATACACTGATTGGATGCTTCTTATGATTGACAATATTAATACTATATCTCTCCATTCTTCTTCAGAGTCTTAAGTTCCTACTCCTATGGATGAGGCATTTATTTATTTAACAAAACCCCCTCTAAATGCCTTATCCATTTTGTATACCTTTTTTTACACTTAACTTATTTGTTAATATGATGTGTTGTTTATTCATTAAAGGTTTTGTCAAAATATCTGCTATTTGTTCATCAGTTTTACAATGTATGGTTTTAATAAGTCCTAGTTTACATAATTGTCTCACATGTTTATATTTTATATCTATGTGTCTAGATCTTTTACCAATTGCGTCAGCTAAAGATATTTCTATAGCAGCTTTGTTATCTTCATAAATATGAATAGGATAATTGGGTTTAACCCACACACTTGTAATCAAATCATCAAACCAAGTAATATTATTAGCAGCTTTTGATAAACAAATATATTCAGCTTCTGCTGTTGATGTTGCTACTAAATTTTGTTTTCCAGTATACCAATATATAGGACTATTGTTTAAATACAATACATAACCCGAAGTGCTTTTACGACTTTTGACATCTCCAGCCCAGTCAGCATCCGCATAACATAACATGTAATATTTGGAGTACCGTATATGTTACCGTATATACTCGTGTATAAGCCGACCCGCATATAAGCCAACCCCCCCAATTTTACCCCCCAAAACTGGGAAAATTTGTTGACTCGCGTAGAAGCCGGGGGTGGAAAATGCAGCGGCTACTGGTAAATTTCAAAATAAAAAAAGACTGGTCAAAAGTGCGAGGACCTGTCAGAAATCACTTTTTTCAGCCCTCTGGGTAGTCCTTTTGTGCATATGGACTACTCAGAGGGCTGAAAAAGTAATTTTTGACTGGTCCTCGCACTTGTGACCAGTCCTCGAACTTATGACTCTCCTCACATTTTACGTTTTTGCCCTATCTTGTCACCATGGTGAAGAGAAGCAGTTGTGAAATGAGTGACATGGTTTTAAGAATGCTGCACGGGCATAAATGTGAGGATGGTCATAAGTGTGAGTAGTCCTTTTGTGCACATGGACTACTCAGAGGGCTGAAAAAAGTGATTTCTGACAGGTCCTCGCACTTTTGACTGGTCTTCGCACTTATGACTGGTCATCATTTATGCCCATTGTAGCATTCTTAAAAACGGTGTCACTCATTTCACAACTGC
Organism: Ptyas mucosa; assembly: GCA_012654045.1. Lineage (NCBI taxonomy): Eukaryota > Metazoa > Chordata > Lepidosauria > Squamata > Colubridae > Ptyas > Ptyas mucosa. The sequence goes on along the minus strand of WNWU01013765.1, from coordinate 3,415,373 downwards.
TTCTCTTCACCATGGTGACAAGATAGGGCCAAAATGTGAGGACAGTCGTAAGTTCAAGGACTGGTCACAAGTGCAAGGACCAGTCAAAAATAACTTTTTGAGCCCTCTGAGTAGTCCATGTGCATAAAAGGAGAGGGAGGAAGAGAGGAGGAGAAGAAGAAAGGAAGAGGAAGTAGAGAGGAGAAGGAGGGGGGGAAGAGAAAGTAAGAAGGAAAGAAAAGAGGTGGTAGGTTTGAGGAGAAAGATTGCTGTACAATAAAAAAGATGAAAGGGAAGAAAACCAACCCCAAACAAATATAAAGATATTAAGATAAAGAATGAATTGTTAAACTTTAAAGAATAAAAGAGAACAAATATGAATAAATAGCAATAATTAGAAACACACATACAAACATACAATGTATTTTCTTTGAATGTTGAATATTCCAATTATTTCCATGCAACCAATTTCTTACAAATCAATTAATTATATTTACCAATAATAATAAACCAAATAATTTCCCCCAATATTCTTCCAAACCACAACTTAACCATTTCTGCTTTCAACACAATATACAATTAATAATATCTCAATTATTACAATTCCCTTTTTAAATAGAGCTTTTTTTTCTTTTGTGTTTTAAAATCTTGAACTCCCCTCTTTTGCCATTTGCCATAAATTTCCCATTGTTTGCACCAACCTTTTTTGATGAGGAAAAAGAAATCAAATCTGCCTTAGCAAACAGCAAAGCCAACAAGCTGTTTTAGTTTCACTTTGGGTTTCAGCAGAAGGAGAAAAAAAAATGTGCTCTTTGCAGCAGGCACCTTTTTTAAAAAAATGTGCTCTTTGCAACAGGCACCTTTTTTAAAAAAATGTGCTCTTTGCAACAGGCACCTTTTTGCAGCCGGCACCGATCTTCTCATTTGTTTTCTTTTAATCCTGATCAGCTGTAGAGGGGGGGCCTTTGAAGCCCAGCGGCAAGAATTTAAAGTTATTTTTTTCCTCTAGCCATCAGCTGAAACTCAGGAGGCAGTCCCAATAGATTGGGAATGGGCAGGGTAAGCAAACCCCATTCTCCCGCTGTTTCCTAGCTTGCAGGGAAAAAGTCATTTTTTTCGTGACCCGCGTATTAGCCGAGGGGGCGTTTTTCAGGCTGAAAAATGGGCTGAAAAACTCGGTTTATACGCGAGTATATACGGTACTTATTTTATCTGGTTCTATACATAAACATTTATCAATGCTATATCTTAGATATCTTAAAACTCTTTTCACTGCCTCCCAATGATAATTATTTGGTTTACTTACATGCCTAGATAATAAATTAACCGCCAATGTTATATCTGGTCTAGTCCAATTGGCGATATATAAAAGTGATCCAATTATTGATCTGTATAGTGTTATCCTTAAATTCAGTAGCTTCATTATACATATTTTTTACAAAATCAGTTTGCATAGGTGTTTCACAATGTTTAGCATCACTCATATTACATTTGTACAACAATTCCTTTATTTTTTCTTCTTGAGATAAATGGTATCCTTTTGATGTCTTAATAATTTGTACTCCTAAATATTTATTAATATTTCCTAAGAATTTAAGTGAGAACTTTTCTCCTAGCTTATCAGCAAATTCAATACATTTTTCTTTATTTTTACATATATACAAAATATCATCTACATATACCAATATATATTCTGGATAATCTCCTTCCATTTTTGTAAAAAAACAATTGTCTGCTGTCGTTGCAGTGAATCCCATTGTTGTTAATTCTTTAGTTAGACACTCGTACCATCTTCTTCCGGACTGTTTAAGTCCATATAGACTTTTATTGAGTAACCATGTTTCTCCCTTTATTGTGTCCTTACTATGTGGTGCTTTTACATATATCTCCTTGTCTAAGTCAGCATGTAAATATGCTGTTTGAACGTCGTATTGATACACTTCCAAATTCATTATGGATGCTATAACTAGTGCACTTTTTACACTTTCTATTCTGATTGTAGGCGAATAAGTATCATCATAATCCTCGGGATATTTTTGAGCAAATCCCTGTGCAACAATTCGTGCTTTGTATAATTTTTCTCCCTTTTCTAAATTTTTAATTTTAAATATCCATCTAATGCCTATAGTAGATTTGTTGCTAGGTACCTTAGTTTTTGTAAATACATTTAGTTCTTTTAGACTATTCATTTCTTTTAACATTGCTGATTCCCATTTTATTTTTTCATCAATTGGTAGTTTTAATATATCCTCATATGAATTGGGAGTTATTGTACCTGAATCTATATGCAAAATAAAATCTTCAAATCTTTTAGGTATTTTATTTCTATTATTTCTAATTGGCCTTTTTGAATTACTATTATTATCTCTTAGATGTATGGCTTCCTTTTTATTTAGTGAATCTATTTTTATTATAGGATTATTTTCATTTCCTATATTTATTTCATTAAAATGTATTTTTGACCAGTTTGATTGTTCATGAAATATGGCATTTCTTGATACAATGAATTTATTATTATTATCCACAAATTTATATCCTTTTGTACCTGGCTCATAACCTATGAATTTTAATCTCCTTGATAGTTTATCTCCTTTACGTCTAATTTGTTTAGGTATAAGTACATCAGCTGATACACCAAATATATGTAAATGTGATATCTGAGGTTTTTTGTTGTACATTATTTCGTAAGGAGTCTTTTTTTTTATTGAAAAAGTTTTAAAAGTTTTACATACATTTTCTCCCCCCCTCCCCAACCACCCCCCCCGACTTCCCAGAGCAAGTACAAAATAAAATACAGCTTAAATTCTCTAAATTAAACTCCATTTCACACTTATTATAATCATGATCATTAAACAAATAGATAAAAGGAAAGCAAGTCTTTTTTCTCCTTATTCCATCTAATTCAACAAAATTATCTCCATTTATAATTACAGCAATTAAAACAATTAAGTATTATCTAATCAAACCTATCATTACTCAATTTGGCTAATTGTTACTTAACAAATTATTAGATCTATACAATTTAACAAAATATTTTATAACTTCTTTCATTTAAAACAAAACAACAACAACAACAACAACAAAAAAGGAAACCCTCACTCAAAAAACCCCCGATTTAAAAAAAAATTACTATATAAACTCTTCCGTCCTTCACTTTTAAACCATCAAGGTCCAATTATAATTAAAACACTTAATAAGAAATAATATTAACAATAATTTTTTAATTAATAATCAAACCTCTTATATCAATACATATTAACAAATCAACTAAGAACATCATTTAAGAACTTTATCAATCCTTTAAATTCTTCATACTAGATTGAACCAATTGCTAATCTTCTTGTCTTCACATCTTCCAACAGCATATAAGATATCTTCATTTGCGTCTACCCACCTAAATAAAAATTGCTTCTGTATATAAAAAAAAAGCCCCCCGAGTGACTTTGTAATTGTAATTATATTTGAAATGATATCCATCAAATCCAGTCAAAAATTAGATTAATAAATTCGTCAGACATATTAGGGAAACCACCAGATCAACTGCAATTGCCCTAGGTCCATAGTCCTTTTGCCTTGTATTCATTACCATCAAGCAGGAAACTTCAATTTGCTATATTCAATAGAACTTCTGCGATTGCAATTAAGTCCAAATTTGTTGCAGTCCTTAATAAAATAATCCAAATCATTCAAGTCAGGGCATATTTCACAACCCAATACACCAGCATTGCTGTGATCTGTTTATTCTTCTCAAATATTCCAATACAGCTGTAGGTTGCCTCCTCATCATCGCTCATCGCTTAGTTAACTGGCATTAAACTGCTGTCTGTTTTTTTTTTCTTTTTCCAAAAAATTCAAAATCTTTAAACAGTTAAACAATACTTTTTAAGGACCATCATCCCATCAAGCAGGGTTATTTTCCATTTCTCCAGTCTTTCTTCTTTTCCTTTTTACGAACTTTCTTCTTAACTTTGATCCCTCTGCCTTTTTTAGCTCCAGTAGAATTTTGCGGTTTTTGGGATTGCATATTATAAAATTTTTGCAGAAATGTAGCTTCTTCTGGAAACAACTCTTTAAGTGCAGATTGAGTTTTATAAAAAAAAATTCGTGGAACCAAAATTTCATCAGCTTCCAACACTTCTTGCTCCTTATTTTGCACAGCATTCATCTTTCTCTCCTCAGTAAAATCTGCTATAATCTGTTGTTGTTTTTTTGCATCTCCCAACTCTTCATTCAATCCCCCACTGCTAGATTGCAACTCAATATTTCCATGTATTTCATTGTTTCCAGCTTGAGAAGCTTGAAATATAGTATCAATTCTTTTCAATAAAGCAGAGGTAATTGAACTCAAAGCTTCCTCAAAATCAGACCATTGAGGGTTAAATAACCCTCCTTTGCTTTCAAAAAGCCCAGCCATCTTGCCCCCCTTCTTCCTTCCCTTCCAGAAGGACAGAAAAAGAAAGGGGAAGAAAAAGAAAAAAAGAGTTTCAAGAAGAAAAAAAAAGGGATCCTTTACAATTTGTAATTTGTATTGCTGCTTCAATTATTATTATTCCTTTCTTATTTCATCCACTTTTCAAAAAGGAGTTTTACGTTTCAAACAGGGGCTTGTCAATAATTACTTTTAGCTTTCACTTCTTCACGCCCCGTTAAAACTCAAACGCCATCTTGCTTTCACTTTCAGCTTAGGAAGAATCTTTTAAAGAAAGTAAATCTTTGGAGTTAAAAGGAAAAAAAAATACTTGCTTTTTGATTCATACTTGTGCTCCGCCAGCTTGATTCAAAGAGTATCTATTTAAAGTTGGTGCTGGGATGGTAACGACATCTAGCTCTGCAAAGCAGAGGCATCCAGGGTCCGGAGTACTGACAGGCTTAGCGGGGAGCTCTCATCTTCAAGCGCCAGATTATGGGTGAAATCTGGCACTTTCAGGGAGCTCTACCCCACCCGTCTACTCACTTTCCCCCCTCATACCAGGGGGAAAGTTTTCAAACCGCAAGACAGCTGATAGTCGCTGTTCTTGCAGTTCTACGAAGCCCTGGGCTGGCGCTTCAAAAAGAAGCGTCCGGCAATGTCGCAGTCCCACCGGAAGTGGTAAGGAGTCTTATTTATTACACTAGACCATGTTCTATTTAGAGTATAATTAGAATATAATACTGCTTCAGACCAGAAATTTTTGCTCATACCAGAATCTTCTAGAACACATCTAATCATTGTTTGTAGTGACGAGTTTATACGTTCTGAGACTCCATTTAGAAATGGAGAAAACGGATTTGTCATAAAATGTAATATTCCTTTTGATTTTAGCCAATTAGTAAATTCATTAGAAATTCCGATCCTCTATCAGTCATTATTTTTTTAATTTTCTTATTATTTTGTATTTCCACTCTTTTATAGAATTCTTTAAATTTCATGAATACTTCATTTTTATGTCTTAAACAATATACAAATCCATATCTGCTAAAATCGTCTACTATTGTTAAGAAAAATCTGTTTTTATATTTTACAGAAGGTGTAAATGGTCCTACTAAGTCCATATGTACCATTTCAAAGATGTGTTTAGTAGTGCGTTTAGATTTTTTTGGTCTTGCTTTTGTTTTTAATTTCGAGCAATTACATACTGAACATTCAAGATAGTTCTCACAATTTTTTATTTTTGCTCCTTCAGTACAATTAATTACTTTTTGTATCACTGGGAAACTGGCGTGGCCTAACTTTCTGTGCAATAAATGTGCACATTCATCATGAATAGGTTTACCTATTAAAGGTTTTATATCTTCTTTTTCATTTATGTTATCTCTATTTTCTTCTTCATTTTCTGAATCCAAATTTGAATCTATGCTTGAAATATTTTTTTCTTCAAATTGTACATATGGTAATCCTTTTTCAATGGTGATTTTACCTACATCTATATTATTTTTTCTAATATACATATTACCCTTTGAAATAGACATATTTATTTCTGCTTCCTCGCTTAGTTTTATTGCAGCTAAAATATTGTGTGGTATTTCTGGCACTAATAGTACCCCCTCTATTTTTCCTATTCCCGGTAATATTATATTTCCTTTTCCAATTACATGTACTTGGTTTTGATTAGCCACTTTTATTAGGAAATTTTCTTCTGTGAAAGAAGATAGAATTAGTTTGTTGGGTGTGGTGTGGTTATTTGCTCCTGTGTCTAATAACCAATTATTATCACTATATTTACAACAAATTTTTTTGTATTCTTTTTCAATACCAAATGAAGCTCCTGTCTTATTATCTTTGTATCATTCTCTGTACTCTCTTCTATCTCTATAATTAGGTGAATCTCTTCTTTTATATTTGTTCTCTATTGGAAGTCTATCTGTTATTCTGCTTCTATATTCATTTCTATATTTTTCTTTGAAATTTCTAGAACAATCTCTTTTATAATGTTCTCTTGAACCACAAATATAACATTCTATATTTTCTCTATTTTTTTCATTAAAATATACCTTTTTGAATGTTTTTGTTTCTTTTATCATTAATTGTCTGTCCTTTCTCAAATTGTCTTCAGTAATTAGCATATTAGATAACCTTTCTACAGAAAGTTCCCCTAATTTTAGAGAGTCTAAGTTGTTTATAAAGTTGTCCCAATTATGATCCAAAGAATTAATTATAGCACTTTTCATTATTTGGTCTGACACATTTTCTCCTCTCAAATGTAATTCTGCTCTAATAGCGTTCGTGTTCACTATGTGTTCACTCATGGATGTACCTACTTTGATTTTTTTAGAAAAAAATTCTTTAGACAATTTTGTAGTAGTGGCTAAGCTGTCACTGTAAAATAAGTTATACATGTCCTGAATAATTTCCAATACAGTTAGATTATTTTTTATACAATAATACAAGGTTGAATTAATACTAGCTATAATCAAATAAAAAGCCCTGTGATGTTTAATATCTTGTTCTAAAGTCCATGGCCTTTTAGGTGGGTTGTCAATGAAATATAATAAGTTTTCTTTTAAAAATAATATTTGAATATTTTGAGACCATTCCTGTAAGTTGGATCCATTTAAATTCAGCTTAGGAAAGTCAGTTGGAAGATATCCAATATTATTAGTCAAATTACCTATAGCTGGTTGCTGTCCATGGTCTTGAACTTCCTGAAAGCAGCAATAGGGCACTGGAATACTAGTTGGTAATTTAAAAGGCTTTCTCTGTATTTTTTTTTCTATTTCTTCTGGACTTGACTGCGCATGCGCGAATCTCATTTCATTCAAGCAGCTGCCGGGGAAGGTTCTTATGCTTGCAGCTCCTCCGCTGATCTCTTCCTGGATGTCGCCCTCTCTTGAAAAGCCTCCAACACGCCACCGATGTCCTACAGGAGCTCCCACTTCGAAGTTTTCAGGGTAAAATTCATCCCTAGCTTCTAGAAGTGTAGGAGTTGATGGCAAAAATTGGCATTTTCTTCTGGGCTCGGTAATCTCCGCATTTAAAGATTTATATTGTGAGTCCTTATTTTTTATTTTAAATCCGAATCTGAATGCTTCTGCGATAGTCTTCATAGTTTCACTAATTTGGCTTTTAGAGGGAAATATTTCAGTTATTATTTCTTCTTCATCCTCGCTGTCATCTTCATAGTTTTTTGTATCAGATATTTCTGCATATTTGGTTAATTTATCACCTTTTGAATTACGGTCAGCCATTTTGACTGTCAGTTCTAACGGACATTTTCGCTTTTCAATTCTTGGAGGGTAACCGTCTATTTCAACGACTGAAGTTTTTTCGTTATTAGTGTTTTCAATTGCTTCACATATATTTTTGCTTATTTGTGTTGGATTTTGGTCTCTGTCTTTTGTATCTTTTGAATTAATCAGTCTCTGTATATTAATATTTCTTCTTCATCATTTTGATTTCTCAGAATATTAATTAATTCTTCTCTTAAGCTCTCACCCTTTTCCACAATTTTTTCTTTTTCTTTAATATTTTCATTAGTGGATTTATTTTTAAATTTTTCTTCTATGGATCCATCTCTTATTTCTGTTTTTTGATCTTCGTTTGAGTATTTTTGTTCAGTCATTTTCTTTGAACATGCTCTTGTATTTGGCATTTTTGTTCTATCTTCTTTAAATATTTTTTTTATCTTATTTTTATTATTGGGTCATAAACCATCCTCTTGCTACCATTTTGTTAATGAATTAAGGATCTGACCCAATAATATTCAGAGACCATATTATGTTAAACAAAAGTATTTATTGTATCTATACTATACATCAAACAACTATATACAACCAAATAACCGTTGGTACATCTACTTATATACTATGTAGGCAGGGACTAATATACACTGATTGGACGCTTCTTATGATTGACAATATTAATACTATATCTCTCCATTCTTCTTCAGGGTCTTAAGTTCCTACTCCTATGGATGAGGCATTTATTTATTTAACATGTAAGAAATCGTTTGTTATCAGTATAGAAGTTATATGGTATAGAAGACTGCAAATACAATCAAGATATGAAGCAGATCATAGACAATATGGCTTTAACTTGGGGAAATCAGAACTGGATGAAATATTGAGAGGAACAGATGAGAAAATGATTAAGAAATTATATAATTATTTACTGTGTATTAGATTAGAGGATGAAGAAGTAAAAGAAACAATGATAGCATGGGCAAAGAATTTTGGATACACCATAGAATTGGAGAAATGGCAACAACTTTGGGAAAGAAACTATAAATTAACAATGGCAACAGCTTATAAAGAAAACTTGTATAAGAAGTTTTATAGATGGCATATGTCACCAGAAAGATTAGCTAAAATGTTTAAAGATAAATCAGCGAAGTGTTGGAAATGTCACCAGTTGCCGCGATCATACTATCATATGTGGTGGTTGTGTAAAGAAGCAAAACAATATTGGGTGAAAATAGAAAGATGGTTAGAGGAATGTAGGGTTATTGCTTTGCTCATCTGTATGGTTTTTGGAACTGTGCTCTCACGAAAGTGCAAACAAAGCAGTTCTCATCTGCAAGCAGTGTTTCTAGCATGTACAAGGACACAGGATGAAACAAAGTATAACCTGCAACATTTGCCGCTTTCAATGTATAACACTTTTGTGCATATTCTCATGGAAACCAATGATGTAATTACTAACCAATTATTGTGCCTTGGAGATTTGTTAACCAATAATAATGTAACATGCATAGTAGGTGAGAACTGAGAAACTTAGAAACTATATAAAGTATGTCTGATGCTCAATAAAGTTGCTGTTGATTCTGCTGTTGATTCTGCTATCCGTGGATGTTTTCCTTTCTCTCATCTCACTCATCTTCAGCCTCCAGGAAACAAATGCAACATTTGGTGCCCGGAACAGGGACCCATAGTTCGTCTGACAAGGACAGGCGCGCCGTAAGCCTTTGGGCTTCTCAACCTTATCTCTTTAAAGGTTTCTGTATGTATGGGATCTCCGCTTTCTCAGGGACAGAGGAAGCATGTAGATGATTTGGTGTATCTTCTTAAAAAGTCTGGCTTTTCTGTCTCACAGAAGGTTATTTATCGACTGGTACAAGAAATTGCCTTAACTTGTTCATTTTATCCTGAAAGGGGTTCTTTTAAATTGTCAGATTAGGAAAATGTTGGCAAGGTTTTGTATTCTAAGATAAGTCCAGAGGTGGATGTTTTACATGCTTGGCATCTCTGTAGACATGCTATTAAAATGTTTGGTGAAAAGGACGAAGAGTTTTCTTCTCTTCTTACACCTCTTTCTCTTCCCCCTCCTACTACTGTTATATGTCCTCCGTTATCTGAAAAGGAAGTTTTGTCTCCTGATTCTAACGCTGATTCTAAAGTTGAATCAATCTCTTCCACATCTAAAGTTGAACTACTTTCTCCTGATCCTGAAACTGTAAAACTTTCTTCTGCATCTGCAGTAATACCTTCTGCTCCTTCTGACTCTGACATACTTTCTATTCTTTCTGATATTAAACAACAGCTTTTAAAATCTTCTTCTGTTTCTTCTGTTTCTTCTGTTTCTTCTGACATTGAACAGAAACTTCCATCTTCTGCTATTGTTCCAGTCTCTTCTGACATTAAACAGGAACCTCCTCCTTCTACTGTTGTTTTAAAGTCTTTGTTTCAAAAGATGGTAGAGAATTGTAAGACAGATGTTGCTGTTTCTGGAGAAGAGTTAGCTGAATTGTTGTCTGTATGTCCAGTGCAATATCAACCAGGACTGCAAGCTGGACAACAGATAGCGGAATGGGAAGGTTTGCCATTTCAAATTTTACTTTTTTTAAAAAAAATAGTCTTTATTTACATTTTCCATTAAAATCACACATACACCATATAACAAGAAACACACAAAACACACAAACGTTACATATAACACACATATAGTAGGTACTGATAGTACCTCACTTTATATATATACAATATAGTATTATATTCCAGGGGAGTCAAAGCAATTCATTTCTCTATTCATTGTCCTTAGGTCGACCCGACCTCACTTTACTTGTATAACATAGAGTTCTCTCTATTAAGCTTTTCAGTTTAGTTTAATTTATATCTTACTTTATAATTTCCTCTTTTCTAGCCAAATATGTACTTTATCCCAGGATAAACATGCTTGCGTTTGATCTCTATCTTTTAATTTTTTAGTCAGCTTGTCCACTTCTGCACAGTCCAAAATCTTTTTTATGATTGTTTCCTCTGGTGGGGTATTTTGATTTTTCCAAAATTGTACATGTCAATCTCGCTGTGATAATATGGGTCGCCAAATACCATAGGTCTTTCTTGATATTATCCGGTTTGGATCCGAGCAAGTATGTTTCTGGAGGCCAGTCAATTTCAACGTTTAGTATCTCATTTAACCATTTTTTAATAATCTCCCAGAATTTCACTGCTTTGGGGCACGTCCACCATTGATGATAGTAGGTGCCTTTCTCTAGCCCACATTTCCAGCATACCGCTGATTGACCTGTATACATTTTCGCCGATCTGTCAGGAGATAGGTGCCACCTATATATCATTTTATATATATTTTCCTTACATGCTATAGAGACTACTGCTTTCATGTTCTCCCACCATATCCCCTGCCATTTATCTAAGTGAATTGAGTACCCAAAATTTTCCCCCCAAGCAATCATCGTGTCCTTAATTATTTCATCCCCTATCTCTAATCTCATTAATAATTTGTAATTTTTAGAAATCATTCCTTTTTCTTGTCCCATCAAAATTTTGTCTAATTCTTGTGGTTCCACATAAATACCTCTCCCATCTCTATCTTTTTTGTATTTAGACTGAATCTGTAAGTATGTCCACCAATCTAGTTGTATACCTATTGAATTTAATTCTTGTTTGGATTTGAGTTTTCCCTGTGCGTTCACTACCTCTTTATATGTTAATTTCTTTGTTGGGTTGTATAGTTTGGGATATGTTACTGCTTCTATTGGGGATATCCAGCACAGTGTTTTGTTATAATATTTTTTGCTAATCTTGTCCCAATTTTGATATTCCTTATATAATGTTTGGTAAACCATTTACTTTGTGGGGTGTCATTTCGCCAGAGTGTCATATGCCAACCCTGTTGTAGGTTGTGCCCCTCTAATTTAAGAAGCCGATTATTGTCTAAGGTAATCCACTCTTTTACCCACACTAACAAAGCTGCTGAATGGTAGTTCTCCCAATTTGGTAAACCCAGACCTCCTCTTTCTCTTACTTCTTGCATCATCTTTTTTTTTAATGCGTGGTTTCTTTCCCTGCCAAATAAATTTTGTTACTGTTTGATTCAATTCCATGAAGAATTTTTTGGATAAATTCACTGGAGCAGTTTGAAATAAAAAATTGAATTTTGGTAAAATGTAGGATTTAATTGTTGTTACTCAGCCTAACAATGAAAGCTGTATTTTGCCCCATTTATCTAGATCTTTCCTCTCACTCTATCTAGAAGAGTGAGAGAACAGCGGCATAATTACCAATTCATAACTTCACAGCTGAGAAAACATAATGTGCCATACCGATGGCTATTGCCAGAAGGACTCCTAGTGACGTGGCAGGAGTGGAAAATTAAAATTGAGAGTATTGAGGATGCACAAGATTTCTGTGAAAATTATTTTGGAGATGGCGAAAGCAAGAGAGAAGGGGAAGTAGTCAAAGAAAGTCAGAGAGATTCAAAAGAAGAGTGGAGAAAAGGAAGAGGAGCTCAAGCAGAGCAGGAAAAAGGGAAAAAAATGGGAGGAGGGGGGAATCAGGAGGAGTGGAAGAATTTGGGGTAGAGACTCGATTAGCAGCTAAAATCAAAGGAGCTAATAGATAAAAATGAACCAAGGAGTAAGATTACTTACAGTAAATGTTAACGGTCTTAACGCCTCGACGAAAGGGAGACGCATTTTAGCGAAAATAATTAAAGCCAAAACGAATATAACATGTTTGCAAGAAACACATATTAAATTATCACAATCTATTAAAATGCCCCAAGGCGGGGAAACTATTTGTAGCAGCTTCAGAAGAGAGGAAAAGAGGGGTAGCCATATTTGTCAAAGAATATCTCTCGCCGAACCAATTGTTTGCAGACAAAGAGGGAAGAATACTCATATTAGAAGTAGAATCATTACAAAAAAAGATACTCCTGATTGGAATTTATGCGCCTAATACCAAGCAATCTTCATTTTTTCAAAGAATACGGAAAGAAATAAGAGAACGGGAATACGAGCAAGTATGTATTATGGGGGATTTTAATGCGATTGTCAATAGAACACAAGATTATAAAACAGGGAAAAATGCAAAAAGAGGGAATAAAGGCCAAGATAGGAGGATTTTACCAGCTATTTTTGAAGAAATGAGTGAGGAACTGGGATTGAAAGATATGTGGCGAGAATACAATCAGACTAGAGAACAATTTACATATTATTCCCCCAGACATGGCTCATGGTCCAGATTGGATATGGTTTGGATGACACAAGAAATTAATTCTCAGGTGGCAGAAATTAGAATTTTACCAAATGATTGGGCAGACCACAATCCAGTTTTGACAATTTTGAAGGAAGAGGGGAAAAATAGAAGGAGATGGATGATGAGAACAGAAATTTTACAGGAAAATGAATTTATACAAAAATTAAAGACAGAAATATCACTCTTTTTTCAGGACAATAAGACACCAGGAATGCCATTACAAACAATCTGGGATACTGCCAAGGCTTTCATAAGAGGTCTTATTATAAAACAGACAGCCATCAAATATAAAAAAGAAGAACAGGAAAGGGGTGAAATAATGAATAAACTGGCTAAAGCTGAGGAACAACTACAAGACAATCCACTATTTATTGAGGCAAAAGAACGGATAATATTTTTAAAACATAGACTTAATCTCTTAGAGCTGGACAAACTAAAAGACAAGGTAAAAATAGCAAGACAAAAATATTTTGAATCAGCTAATAAATTAGGAAGGTGGCTTACATATAGACTCAAAAAGGAAAAACAGAATAGACGAATTGAGCAATTAGAAGATAAAGAGGGAAATTTAATAAGAGACAAAAAAGGAAAGAAAAAGTTGCAGAGGACTTTTATAAAGAATTGTATAAAAAAGAAGAGATTGTAGCAGGCGCGATAAAAAACTATATAGAAAATTTGGACTTACCTAAAATATCCAATCTGACAAGAGAAATATTAGAAGAGGAAATCACCCTAACGGAAATTGAAAGAGCAGTTAAGAAACAAGGGAATCTGAAAACACCGGGTACAGATGGATTACCAGCCAAATTATACAAAACAATATTTGATGTATTGGTAGAACACATGAAAGATTTTTTTAACGAAGTCCTGGAAAAGGCAGAAATTCACCATTCGTGGAAAGAGGCAAATAGTAGTCTAATTCCCAAAGAAGACCCCCCCTCACCAGACATAAAAAATTACAGACCAATATCTCTCTTGAACTTTGACTATAAAATTTTCACGACAATTCTGGCAAGTAGATTAAAAGGATTCTTGAACGACTTTATACATAGTAACCAGAAAGGGTTCCTACCAACTCGTCAATTAAAAGATAACTTGAGGGTCATGTTAAACATATTGGAATATTACGAAGAATACCCAGGTAAACAAGTAGCATTAGTTTTCATAGACGCCCAGAAGGCCTTTGATAGAGTCAATTGGGAATTTTTATTAATACAATTAGACCATATGGGCTTTGGACAGAGATTCACCAATGCTATAAAAGCGATTTATTCTAAACAAACGGCCAGACTGTTGATAAATGGGGACTTAACAGAAGAATTTCATATCAATAAGGGTACAAGACAAGGCTGTCCTCTTTCCCCCTTACTTTTTATCTTATCTTTAGAGACTCTCTTATGTAAAATAAGAAATGAAGTAAAAATAAAAGGCCTTAGAATTGGACAGCAGATATATAAAACCCAGGCTTTCACAGACGATATGGCTTTCATCTTGGAGGAGCCGATAAAATCTGGCACATATTTATTGAAGACGATCGAAGAATTTGGGACAGTAGCAGGATTATTGATTAACAAAAAGAAAACTAACTTACTAACAAAAAACATGTCAGAGGAGGATAAAAAGGAATTACAGGAAGCAACCGGGTTGAAGATAGTTAATAAAACTAAGTATTTAGGAATCTGGCTATCGAGTAGATGTTCAAGTATACAGGAAGATAATTACAACAAATTATTAAAGCCATTTCAAATTTTACGAGAGTTGAAGAAAGCTATTTCTGATTATGGGATTACTGGAAATTTTACTAGAGGTCTTTTAGAAGGAATTAAGAATGGGTATACTATGATACCTCAAGATTGGAAGCAATTGTTTCAAATGATTTTAACTTCTATGCAGTATGTGGTCTGGGAAAGTGAATATTTGTGTCATGCTAATGCAGCTGCTTTAGGTGGTGATGGTGCTTACACAGTGGAACAGTTGGTTGGATCAGGTCAATTTGCAACTATTCCTAGACAGGTTGTTCTTCCTCCTGCTACACTAGTTATAGTTTCTGAGTGTGCCTTTAGAGCTTTTTTAAAGATTCCTCAAGCTGGTGAGCCAAAAATTAGTTTTTCTACCATACGCCAGGGAGCAACAGAGCCTTATGCTAATTTTGTAGAAAGACTTTCAAAAGCTTTACATCAACAATTGATAATCACGAAGCAGCAGCAGAATTACTGCGTCAATTGGCCATTGAAAATGCTAACGCAGGTAGAGTCGTGGCGGCACAGGAGAGAAGCGCTCTCTTTCTGATGCCGGTTTTCTGAGTTTTTGGAGCCTTTTTTGGTAAAGACCGATCCTGGAGAGATCGGGAATAAGGAGGGGAAACTTCGGGGGAGGCGAGGAGAGGTGCGATCTCCCGCCGTACCGAGAAGATCCCTCATTCCAGGCTTAGAAGAAGCCAGCCGGTGCGACGAGCACAGCTGGCCTGGAGGCTTGACGTGCCGATTGAGATCACTGGGAGCGGAGGAGTGAGTACAGTGCGAGATTTCCGAGGGTGAGCAGACAGCGAGAGTCAAAAAATCCGGGCGATTTGGCGCAAAACTGAGGAGGAAATATTTTTCCGGAGGGGCAGCACGAAAAGAGAAGAACTCAGAGCGTAAAGGTGGCGGCAACTGAAGAGGTGAGCAGAAAGGAAGAGGACGGAACATAACCAGAGGAGAAAGAATAAAAGACACTAAAATAGCGAAAAACGAAGCCGAGGAGAAGTGGATTTAAATCATAGAGACTTAAAGAAAAACGGACAAACTTTGTATCCTCCCCTTTTTTCCCCTTTGGCTGCCCTAACGGAAGGAGAGAGGTAGTTTGGCAGAATAATAAAAAAAAAAACTGCAGACGGTGACTGGGCAGATTGGAGATCGCCATACTGAAACAGGGAAAGACCCCAACGTGAAAAAGAAGCAAGTTGGTTTTCCCCTTTGTTGAAAATATAACAAACAAGACTTACAGAACTCATAAAACATTGGATACATATTGTTCTTATAAAGCCCTCTTTTACTTAAATATAGATAACTGTGATTGATATCTATTAGAATTGATTAAGAATTACAGCGATACTTGTTTAGCAATAATAAAGTAGCATATAAAATAATATATAGTAAGCTAGAATATTTGAGAACTATATAATTATAGTGACTTAGAAGAAATCATTGGGAAGTAATTAAATTTAATTAAATTTGAATAAATTTGTGATTTTAGATAAATTAAGTATTATAATTATTAACCATTAAGTATTAAGTTTGTGATTATTTAAACTACATATTTATACATATCTATATATATTTATATCTATTTATACCTATAATATTTATTTATATCAACGCATATTAGTATTATATTGTAATATTCATATTATACTTAAATTTATAGTATTGTTACATTTTTTATGAAGATTTTATAGAGATAACTAACTGGTCAAAGGAAACTTACTTAAAGAAAAGAGAAAAAGATAATTTAAAATTTTGGATGGTGATTTGGGAAAAAGTTGATAAAATATTGGAGGAACAATACAGAATTCTGAAAGAAATGACAAGCACTACTACAACAACGTTGAAAACGGGAAAGAAAACAATACCAACTTTAGCAGGAACATCGGCCTCCCCGGTGTCACAGAAAACATTGGAGGGAATGTTTGCATCAGAAAAGCAATCAAGCACCCCTGGTATGCCAACGATGCAAGCTACATTAATAACAATCCAAGAAACAATGGTCAAACTACAAGAATGCATGACCAGAAACCATGAACAATCTAGAAAAGATATGGATGAGGTAAAGAGAGAAGTTAAGAACGACATTCAAAAGATCGATGAAAAAATGGATCTGATACAAGAAATTATTCAAAAAAATGATCAAAGAATAAAAGAAATAGAACAGAAGACCGAATTGACAGAAGGAAAGTTGGAAGCATTGGATACGAAAATGATGGGACTAAATAAGGAACTCGAGAATACAGTAGCGCAATTGGAAATGGAAAAGGCAGCATTTTTCCTACGTTTCCAAAATGTAGTGGAAGAGAGGGAGGAAGACCTGACGATGATAATGGCAGAGATGATAGCAGAGTCTCTTCAAAGAGAAAAGGAAGAAATAATAAATGAATTAGATGAAGTGTACCGGGTACACACAAACTACGCCCGGCAACACAAACTCCCTCGGGAGGTACATATAAGATTTGTAAGAAGAAAGGTGAGGGATATTGTATATAAAATAACGAAGGATGAACCTATGTACTATAGGAATAAAGAAATAATAACTTTGAAACAAATCCCTAAAAGAATAAGAGACTTGCGGAAAGAGTACTGGTTCCTGGCCACGCTGCTAAATAGAAGATTTATACCATTCAGATGGACGACGCCGGAAGGGATGTTAGTAACGTGGCAGGGAAGGAAAATAAAGGTGGATTCGCAGGACAAAGCGAAGGAATTATATGATCAAATGATAGGAAATGAGGAAATAAATGACAGTAAAGAAGGAGGAGGAAGGAATATAAAAGGAAAGCAGAGACGGGAACGTGAAAGAACTCCACCACAAGGAGGAAAAGAAAAAGAAGGAGACATCCAGGAGGAAGGAGGAGTGCAAACAAGAGGCCAAAAAAAAGAACAAGAAGAAACAAAGAAGAAACAACAACAGGAAAGTCAGTAAGAAATGGAAAGAACATTAAAAATTCTGTCAGTGAATGTAAACGGACTCAACTCACCATCCAAACGACACCAAATTTTCAAAAAAATTCTGAAACAAAAATTGGATATAGTGTGCCTCCAGGAGGTACACGTAAGAAAACAAGACATAAAATATATACAAAATAAGAAATTAGGTAAAGTATATTCATCTTTGGCAGAAGAAAAAAAAAGAGGAGTAGTGGTATATATAAAGGAAGGAATAGATAGCGATATAAGATATATAGATACTGAAGGTAGAATAGTGATGATAGAGTTAAGACTTGATTTCAAAAATATGTTATTGGTAGTAATATACGCACCAAACAGTAAACAACTAGAATTCTATAGAAAAGTGCATGAGAAAATTATAGATCAAAAAATGGAAAATGTATGTCTGATTGGAGATTTTAATGCCATTTTAGATGTGAGAAAAGATTATAAATGTACCCAACAAAATAAAAATAAGAAAAATGTATTACCCAGGACTTTTACAGATATGGTGGAAGAGTTAAACATGATAGATAGTTGGAGGTTCCATAATCCTGAAACTAAGCAATTTACATACTACTCGAACCCGCACAAGTCCTGGTCTAGGTTAGACATGGCATGGGTATCTAGCATATTAATGAGGGAAATAGAAGCGGTGGAAATTCTACCAAATGAGTGGGCGGATCACAACCCATTAATGATGACGTGGAAGGGGCATCAAAGAAAGAAAAATAGATGGACAATGAATACTCAGTTAATAAAAGAAAAAGAATATAAGAAATATATGGAAAAGGAACTAGAACTATTTTATAAGGAGAATGTGAAACAACACACCTCCCTACAAAACTTATGGGATACTACTAAGGCATATGTAAGAGGCCTTACAATAGCATATAATGCAAAACGTAGAAAAGAGAGAGAAATAGAATATAACAAATTACAAGAAGAAATTCAAAATTGGGAAAGTAAATTGCAAAGAAAACCAGGAGATGAACAAACAAGAGTAAAATGGATAGCGGCAAAACATAAGTTAAATATATTAGAACAAGGGCAATATGTAATGACTCTAAAATATATAAGGCAGAATTATTTCGAACATGCAAATAAACCGGGGAGGTGGTTAGCATACAGGCTGAGAAAGGAAAGAGAAAAAAGAATAATTCAGAAATTACAAGATGAGGAGGGGAGGATCCAACAAAGTATAGAGAAGAAAAAGGAAATAATACTCCAATATTACCAAAAACTTTATGAGAAGGATATAGTAACAACGGAGGAAATTGAACATTACTTAAAAGGAAAGGGAGTACAAACATTAACGGAGGAAGAAAAAGAGTTATTAGACAGGGAGATTACGGCAGGTGAATTAAAAGAAGCACTGAAAAGACAGAAAAATAATAAAACCCCGGGGACCGATGGTCTTCCAACGGAGTTCTATAAAACATTTGGAGAATCACTAAATGGAATACTATTAGAAGTATATAACGAAGCCCTGATGGAGGCAAAACTACCAAACACATGGAAAGAAGCGTACATCTCTCTAATACCGAAGGAGGGGGCAGATGCCACCTTAATAAAAAACTATAGACCGATTTCTTTGTTGAACACCGATTACAAAATTTTTATGAGTATAATTGCTAATAGGTTGAAAAAAATATTACACAACAAAATACATCAGGATCAAAATGGTTTTTTGCCCACAAGACAAATAAAAAATAATTTAAGGATGGTAATGGATGTTTTAGAATATTACGAGATGCATCCAGAGAGACAGGTGGCCCTGATCTTTCTGGATGCACAAAAAGCGTTTGACCAAGTAAACTGGCAATTTATGAAACAACAAATTAAAAATATGAATTTTGGTGAGAAGTTTACAAAAATGATAACATCAATATACCAGGACCAAAAAGCATGTATCTTGGTAAACGGGGACCCAACGAAATTTTTTGGAATAAATAAAGGAGTAAGGCAGGGATGCCCACTATCGCCCCTACTTTTTATCTTAACGTTGGAAAATTTGTTAATTAGAATTAGGGCAAATAAAGAAATACAAGGATTAAAGATTAAGAGAGAAGATTACAAGATCCAAGCCTTTGCGGATGATCTTGTATTCTTCATTGAAGATCCAATAGAAACAACCCCCAAATTAATAAAAGAAATTGAAACTTTTGGAAAAGTAGCAGGCCTAAAAATCAACAAAGAAAAAACGAATATGATAATAAAAAATATGACAACAAAACAAGCAGAGAAATTAGTAAAAGATTCAGGATTACAGGTAGTCAAAAAAGTCAAATACTTAGGGATAAATCTGACAGCTAGAACAGTAACAATAAAACAGGATAATTATGAACCTTTAGTCAAGAAAATAAAAGAGGATTTGGATAAATGGGGGAAATTAAGACTATCCTTACTGGGGAGGATAGCAGTGATAAAATCAAATATACTTCCAAGACTCCTTTATTTATTCCAAACGATACCAATAAAATTAGACAAAAAATTCTTTGATAATTTGGATAAAATAACAACAAATTTTGTGTGGGAAGGGAAAAAATCAAGAATAAAATTAAACATATTACGAGATGACAGAATTAGAGGCGGATTTGGTTTCCCGGCATGGCAAAAATATTATAAAGCAGCAAGCTTGCTATGGATTAAGGAATGGATAACCCTGGAGAACCAAAGATTGTTAAATCTGGAAGGACATGATCTAATGAAGGGATGGCATGCTTTTATTTGGAATTCTGGAAATAAAATATATAAACATTTCAACAACCATACTATTAGAAAATCTTTAATTAATACATGGCAACAAATTCGACATAAACATTATATAAAAATTCCTGGTTGGTTATCAACAATAGAAGCAATTACTCACCCCAATATACTATCAAAACAAAAAATATTAAGATATAGAGAAATACTGGATACGCAGGGGAAATTAAAATCTAGGGAAGAACTAAAAGAACAAGGAATAGTAATAGACTGGTGGCCCTACTCACAAATAAAAACAAGATATAGGAAGGATCAGGAGGAGGGAGGAATAGACTTAAAACAAAATCGATTAGACAAATTATTAGAATCTAAAGAAGGGAAATTAATTTCGAAAATATATAAATATCTACTCGAATATGATTTGGCAGAAGAATTGGTTAAAGGGCAGATGATAGCGTGGGCAAGGAATATTGGCCACAGTATACAGCTGGAAGAATGGGAAAGAGCATGGGAAAACAACTACAGCATGACAAAATCGGTGGCCTACAAAGAAAATCATTATAAGATGTGGTACCGATGGCATCTGGCCCCTGCAAGATTAGCGAAAATGTACCCAAATATAAATCCGACATGTTGGAAATGTAAAAAAGCACAAGGAACTTACTATCACGCTTGGTGGCTCTGCCCAGAAATTAAGAAATATTGGAATAAGATAAGAACATGGATAATCGAAATAACAGGTTACGAAATTGAATTAGAACCAGAAATTTTTTTATTAGGCATGATTAAAAAGAATATTAGAAATGATATAAAATATTTAATACTCCATATAATCACGGCGGCAAGATTAGTATTAGCACAATTTTGGAAAATAGATCGAATGCCAACTGATCAGGAGTTAATACAAAAAATCTACACATGCGCAGAAATGGACAAACTAACGTTAGAGTTACAGGATAAGGAGGACTCAAAATATTATACAATATGGAATAGATGGTATCAATGGATAAATCAGAGAAAGGGGAATGGGTAGAGATGGAATTTAGAAGAAATCAACATAATTAAAAACAGCACTGTCAGAGAAATAGAAAATGAAATATGCCACAGTGTGTTGGCATTTATGTATATATGTATATATATATAATGGAAATTAGTTAAAAAGTGTGTACTGTATATAAAGTTTGTCTCTTGATTAAGAGAAATTTGTATGTTTTAAATGGTTTTATGAATGAATAAAGTTTTGTTTTTAAAATTAAAAAAAAAAAAAAAGAAAATGCTAACGCAGACTGTAAACGTGCTCTCCAACCATTAAAAGCTACAGCTCAATATACTTTAGCAGACATGTTACGTGTTTGCCAGGATATTGGCTCTCAATCATATAACATGCATTTATTAGCTGCTGCAATTCAAAAAGGGAGAAAGCCTGTGGGGAATTGTTTCAAATGTGGAAAAACAGGTCATTTTCAGAAAGATTGTCATTCAACGTCATCTGCTGGTGGTGATCATCCTACAAAGAAATGTCCTATTTGTAAGAAAGGTTTTCACTGGGCCAATCAGTGTCGTTTTCGTTCGGGAAACTTGCAATTGGATGTGGCACCCACCCAGAACCAAAAGCGTGCTTTTCCCATGAATCTTCTCTTCCTTCCTCGTCCTCCCTCTCTTGTGCCACCTCAGCCACAGCCAGTAGCGCTGGGGTTGATTTATTAAGACAAAAATGTCTTAATATTTATATTTTATGTTTTTTATGTCTGGCTGTACACCGCCCTGAGTCCTCAGGGAGAAGGGCGGTATATAAATTGGAAATAAAAAAAAAAAAATAACTCAACAAAATTTGGATTTTAAATTTCCTTTAGAAGTTAAACTTCTTCCTTCTCAGTTCACTGGTCCTCTCCCTTCTGGATTAGTTGGTATTATTTTACCACGTTCTTCTGCTCACAAATTAGGCTGTTTTGTTGTTCCAGGAGTTATTGATTCTGATTACACTGGAGTGATTCTTATGCAAATTTGGGTTAATATTCCACAATTTCTTCTGAAAGGATCTTCTGTTGCACAACTTCTTTTCCTTCCTTATCGGGTACCTAATCCAGGTACTGGACATCGTGGTAATTCTGGATTTGGTTCAACTCTAAATTCTATAGGACTTCTTCAGTCTATTAATTCTTGTAGACCATTTCTTACTTTATATCTTAATAAGCAACCTTTTCAAGGTCTATTAGATACAGGTGCCGATGTTACTGTTATCTCCCTTTTACAGTGGCCTGTGCAATGGCCTAGACATGATGTTAATTCCTTGTGGGGCATTGGTGGGTCTACAACTGCTTGGCAAAGCTCTCATCCCATAGTCATCACAACTTCTGCTGGTAAGTCTGTATCTTTACATCCTTACATTTTAGATATTCATACTAATATCTGGGGCAGAGACCTTCTTTCTCTTCTTAATGCTCATCTGATTTTGGATGATGGCACTTCCTCTTAAATGGCTTTGTTCTACTCCTGTGTGGGTTGAGCAGTGGCCTCTATCGTCTGAAAAATTGATTGCTCTTCATTCATTAGTACAGGAACAATTAGCTGCTGGCCATATTGAACCTTCCACTAGTCCCTGGAACACTCCTGTGTTTGTTATTAAAAAGAAAAGTGGTAAATGGCTATTATTACATGATTTGAGAAAGATTAACGACTGTATTCAACCAATGGGGCCTTTACAGTGTGGCCTTCCTAATCCTAATTTAATCCCACAATCTTATAAATTGTTAGTAGTAGATTTGAAAGATTGTTTTTTTCACCATTCCTTTACAGTCACAGGATAAAGAAAAATTTGCTTTCACTGTACCTGTTTTAAACAATAGCCAACCTACACAATGATATCATTGGTCTGTTCTACCACAAGGTATGCTCAATTCTCCTACTATTTGTCAATACTTTGTGGATCAAGCTTTGCAACCTTTTCGTGATCAATTTACTTCTTTTTTAGTTTATCATTACATGGATGATATTTTAATAGCAGGTCCAGATTTTGATGAAGAACAAGTGCTACAAACATTGACTACTATTGTAGCCAGCAGGGGGCTTTACATAGCTCCTGAAAAAATACAACACACTGAACCTTATTCATATTTGGGATTTAAAGTTTTACAATCTTCTTCCATTCCCACCTTACCTGAAATCAAAGTGCAATCTTCATATACTTTGGTTCAGTGGCAAAAACTTTTAGGTATAATTAAATGGGCTCGTCCATATTTTCAAATCTCTACAGGAGAAATGTTACCTCTCTTTTCTTTATTAAAAGGTTATAAGCATCCTGGGGATATGGTGTCTCTTACTACTTTGCAAAAGAAATGTCTTCAGGACATTCTAAATAAACTTAAACTGAGATATGTTGATCAAGTTGTTTCTATAGCTAATAAATTACGGTTAGCAATTCTTCCTTCTTCACCTTTACCTACTGGTTGTCTTTATTCTCCTTTTACTGAAAAAACAATTCATATTCATGAATGGTTGAATTTGTCTGCTTCTCCTCCTAGGAATATTTTTCCTTATCAGCAAGCTTTAGAAGAATTGATTATGAAAGCACAACGAAGATCTTTGCAATTAATAGGTCATGATTTGGATGGTATTGCTTTCACTCGTACTAAACTTGAACATGAACATTTGATGACTGTTTCTGATTCATATCAAATTGCTTTTTCTCAATATCTTGGTGATATTCAATATTCTTTGCCTAAAGATCCTAGAATAGTTATTACAAATACATTGAATATTTCATTTTCTTCTATTTTTACTCATTCTCCTCTTTCTGAAGCTTTAACAGTGTTTACAGATGGATCACCTACTCGTGGTGTTGTGGTTTGGATGGATGGTCAACAATGGTTTTCGAAATTCACTTCTACTCAAACATCTGCCCAACATTCTGAGTTGGCAGCTGTTATTTTGGCTTTGAGATTATTTTCTGATCAGCCTCTTAACTTAATTGTTGATACACAATATGTCTTTCTTGCAATGCAATCTCTTCCTTATGCTTATTGTTCTGTTTCTCTAGATGTTAATCTTTTGTCTTTGTTTTTATCTCTAAAGCATGTTTTGGAAGGCCGTGTCTTTCCTTTATATGTTGAGCACATTAGGAGCCATACTCCTTTTCAAAATTCTCTGACAGAAGGAAACAAGCAAGCTGATGAGACTCTAAAGGATGTCACAATTCTTTTCTCTGATCCTGTTGCTAGTCATTCATATTTTCATCAGAATGCTAAATCTTTGGCTAAACAGTTTTCTGTTCCTATTTCCCAGGCTCGTGATATTGTTCGGGGATGTACTTCTTGTCAACAATTTGCTGTTCCTTTTCCTATGGGAGTAAATCCTCAAGGAACAAAAGCCAACCAAATTTGGCAAATGGATGTCACACAATTTGCTACTTTTAAACCATATTCTTATTTACATGCAACCATTGACACATATTCTCATTTTTTATGGGTCACTGCTTCTAGACATGAGTGCACGTCTGATGCAGTGTCTCATTGTCTTTCTGCTTTTTCTGTCATGGGACGACCAAGTCAATTGAAAACTGACAATGGTCCGGCATATACTAGTAAGGAATTTACTTCTTTCTGTCAACAATGGAACATTCAATTGATACATGGAATTCCTTACAACTCTCAAGGGCAAGCTATAATTGAGCGAGCTCATCGTACATTCAAAGCTACATTAACTAAATTAATAAAAACTGAATCTGGTCCATTCCATTTGCAAAAAATTCAAAATTTGACCTCTATTGCTCTGTATGCATGGAATTACTTAACCTTTTTAGATTCCTTTTCAGAAATTCCAGTCAATTTACATTTTCATATTCAGGATCCTGTTTCACGGCCCTTGGTACTCTATCGTCAACTTCCTGATCCTGCCTGGCGTGGACCTACTAAACTTATAACTTGGGGTCGTGGTTACGCTGCAATTGAAGATCTGCAGACGAAACAATTCCAGGCCGCTGTGTTCGTCTTTATCATGGAAAAACGCCTGCAACGGCTGAAACCTCTCAAGTCGCAATGTCCTCCACTCCTGACTTGGGATCCATTTGAAGTTCAACAACGATTCAACAAGTCTTTTCTTATGTGTTGTTTTTTCTTTTGTTTTCTCTCTCTGGTTTCTGCTACTTCTACAACTCCTGATTTTTCTCTTAGTCCTAATCTGTGGCTTCGTCATGCTCAATATATGTTTTTAATTCATGGTCGTAATGTTACTTTATATTATGAACCTCCTATGGCTCTTGGTCAAGTTGCTTTTCTTCCTAATTTAATTAATTCTTCTGCTTTCATTGTTTCGCAACTTCAACATATTTCTTCTTCATGGTTATTTTCTACTCCTCCACATGAATTGAATTTGGTTAAATGGAAGTATCTTCGTATTAATCAATTTACTAGAGGTTTATATTTTTGTTGTTATGCCCGTCATAATTGGTTTGCTAAATGGTCTGATTACCTGACAGCTAAACCTATTTTAGATAAAGTAGGGAATTATAGTTATTGTATACAGAAATATTGGTTATGGGGTAGTATTAATGAAACATTACAGGGTCATAATCTTATACCTGATATGTATCCTGATGATTTTCCTATTTTTCAAGTTACTGAAGTTTCAGGTACTGGATCTCGTGGATCGATCTGTGCTGGATGGCAATTAAAAGATCCTGCTATGTGGTTTTTCTTTGATAAATATGCAACAAATGTACACCCTCAGAACTATCAATGTGCTGCAATTGGATATTTGTCTTTACCTGTACAGATAGGTACTTCTGGTGGTTTGTCAACTCAAAAGAGATGTGCAGCTTTGGGACCAACATGTTCTGATGAAGTCATTATTGATACTCAACTTTCTTCATTGCCTAATTTTGGACGTGCATTAGCTGGAGCGATAACTGGAACTATTACTTTGGGATCGTATCCAGGAATAATAGCTCAGGGCAATAGACATTCTATTTTGGGACTAACATGTTGATTGGAGAAATCTATTAATGCTACTGCTGCAATTATTCATGATTTGCAAAATGAAATTGAAGAACTAAATCAGGATTTGATTCAACAACGTTTTGCTATAGACTATTTGTTAGCTCGTCAAGGTGGATTTTGTACCTTGGTTGGTCAACGTGCTTGTGCTGTGCATTTTCATTCACTTAATAAGACTATTGAAGATGAATTAGCTAATTTCCAAGCTTCTATAACAAATAATGTACATGAAGAATTTTCTCTTTTTGCTTGGTTAACTAGTTGGTTACCTGATATTGCTTGATTAAAAGAATTGTTCTTCTATGGTGTAATTGTAATTGCATTACTTATACTTTTTTGTTGTGGTATGCAATGTATTCCTTCATTTTTTGCAATGTTTCGTAAGTCTCCTCAACCTACTTTGAATATGATTCAATTGCATGCTCTGGATGATTTTCGTTTGCCTTCATTAAAATAAAAAGCGAGGAAATGTAGGGTTATTGCTTTGCTCATCTGTATGGTTTTTGGAACTGTGCTCTCATGGAAGTGCAAACAAAGCAGTTCTCATCTGCAAGCAGTGTTTCTAGCATGTACAAGGACACAGGATGAAACAAAGTATAACCTGCAACATTTGCCACTTTCAATGTATAACACTTTTGTGCATATTCTCATGGAAACCAATGATGTAATTACTAACCAATTATTGTGCCTTGGAGATTTGTTAACCAATAATAATGTAACACGCATAGTAGGTGAGAACTGAGAAACTTAGAAACTAAATAAACTATGTCTGATGCTCAATAAAGTTGCTGTTGATTCTGCTGTTGATTCTGCTATCCGTGGATGTTTTCCTTTCTCTCATC
Organism: Ptyas mucosa; assembly: GCA_012654045.1. NCBI lineage: Eukaryota > Metazoa > Chordata > Lepidosauria > Squamata > Colubridae > Ptyas > Ptyas mucosa. The sequence goes on along the minus strand of WNWU01013765.1, from coordinate 3,388,262 downwards.
TCACTCATCTTCAGCCTCCGGGAAACAAATGCAACAGAGGGAATGTTTCAGCAACATATAGAGTTAAAACCAGAGATATTCTTATTGGGAATTTTACCAGAGAATTATAGTAAAGAAGATACATATTTGATTATTCATATAATAACTAGAATTGTATTTGCACAAAACTGGAAAGCAGATACAATCCCGTTGGAAGGAGAAATTATAAAGAAAATTTTAGAATGTGCAGAAATGAATAGATTAACATTGAGAATAAAAGATAAAGGGGAGTCGATGTATTTCAAGACATGGGATAAATTTTATGATTGGTTAGAAAAGAAATATGAATAAGGATCTAGAGATAAAATAGATAGATAATAGATGGGAGAAAACAATTAGAAAAATAGATACCCAGATGATGTCAAGTAAAAGGAGAAAGGGGAGGGGAGGTAAAAGGGAAAAAAGTGAGATATTATAAAAGTATACACAAATGATGAAATAAAAATAAATAATAATTAAATAAGAAATTTAATTTAATTAATTTAATTTAATTTATCGCATTTCTATCCCACCCAACTCCCAAGGGACTCTGGGTGGCTTACAGCAAAAATAATGTGAACAATGAACATAGAAAAATTATTTAAGAACATTATAAAAACATTTAAAAAACATTAAAAGCCCATGCACACCATTCATGGCGGGATCTCGCAAGTACAACAGCGAAATCAATGGCCCCAGGCCTGCTAGAGAAGCCAGGTCTTCACTGCTTTCCGGAGGCGGGGGTAGTCCGGATCTCAGGAGGTAACTGGTTCCAGAGAGCTGGGCAGCCACAGAGAAGGCCCTCCCCTGTGGGCCCACCAGCCAGCATTGTTTAGCTGACAGGACCCGGAGGAGACCAACTCTGTGAGATCTTACCGGTCACTGGGAGCTATGTAGTAGAAGGTGGTCTCAAAGATAGCCTGGCACTGAGCCATGTAGGGCTTTAAAGGTAATAACCAGCACCTTGAATTGTGCCCGGAGACCAATAGAGAGCTAGTGCAGCTCGCGGAGAATTGTTGTAATGTGGGTGTATCTAGGTGCACCCATGACAGCTCGCGCAGCTGCATTCCGGACCAACTGTAGTCTCCAAACACTCTTGAAGAGTAGCCCCATGTAGAGCGCATTGCAATAATCTAACCGTGAGGTGACAGGGGCATGAGTGACTGTGAGGAGAGCCTCCTGATCCAAGTAGGGTCGCAATTGGTGCACCAGGCAAAATTGAAATGAGAATAAAGATAATTAGAAAATTGGGGCTGCTCGAATACCACTTTAGATTGAACTGAAAAGGGAAACAACAGGAGAGAGGGGAAGGAATAGAGAGAGAGGAAGGGAGAGGAAAGGAGAGGAGAGGAGAAAGAAGAAAGGGAAAAGGAGAGGAAGAAAAGGGAGGGGAAAGAGGAGCAGAGGAGAAGGTTAGAAGGGGGGAAGGAGAGAGGAGTGGGGGAAGAGAAAGGGAAGGAGGAAAGAGAAGGAGAGGAAGAATGAAGGAAGTAGGAGGAGAAAGAGGAAGGAAGAGAAGGGGAGGAGAAGAAGAAAGGTTGGAGTAAAGATAAAGGGTAAAAGAGCAGCCCAAAAAAAGTAAAAATGAAAGTTAAAGGAAAAGATGAAGGAAAAATGATGGAAATGACTGTACATATAAATGTATTTATGAGAAATAAAAATATAAAACTTTTAAAAAATCGGATGTTTCTGATCTGATCAGCAGATCAGATGTTTCTCAACTTTAGCAACATTGTGGTGTGTGAACTTCAACTCCCAGAATTCCCCTGCCAGCATTCTGGAAGTTGAAATCCACACATTTTAAAATTGCTGAGGTTGAGTACTGCCCGAGTATTTGTGACTATATAGGTGGTTGGAAAAGCAAGTACTAGCTGACAGCTCATTTAGCTAGGAAATTCCTCCAAGATACCTAGCTTGAACTGCCTTCCTTTAGTTTTAACCTACTGGTTCTGCTCCTGTCCTTTGGGGAATAGAGAATAAGCACAATTCCACTTCTGCATGACAATGGAAATGTGAAGATGGCTATATCCTCATATTAATCTTTTCTGGAGGTTAAATATACCCAGATACTTTAATTCAGGGGTATCAAACTGGGGGCCCACACGCCAAATGTGTCACGTGCAGACCACATCCACCCCAGCTCTGCGAAGGGAAAAAAACATTGCAATATGTCACGAGATGGCAGCGTGATGCTGTGAGTTTGACACCCATGTTTTAACTGTTCCTCACAAGACTTGGTTTCCAGACCTATCATCATTTTGGCAAACCTCTTCTGAATTAACTCTAATTTGTTTCTGACCTTTTTGAATGATGGTGCCCAGAATGTCAGGGTTCCAAGTAACACCCCCAATGAAAGAAAACTCCAAGGCTAGAAGTTCCTCAAAGTTCCATTTTATTAGAGATGTCATATTGGCACATCTGGGAAAACCCAAATCTGAAAACTTCCAGGTTTTCCCCACCCAAAAGAAAGTCCAAGTCCCTTCCCCTGCACCCACATGTCCATCACATGGTCCAATCAATGCACCATCCCAACTGGAGATGCCTCCCAATATGCCACTCCAGGTGCAGGCAGAATGTCCTTGACTCTCAGAGAAAAGAATGGCTAGATATCTCCCCAACTCCATGCAATCCCCCCTCCCAGTTTCCAACAGCACTAAATGTGGCAGCCCTGAAGATCCAAAGAAAAAGATGGCCTCCAGGGATGACACAGAACTAGATAAAGTAATCCAAATGTAGCCTGATCTTGTTATTTATAAAAGTTTTGGTCTTATTAATCTAAGTATATTGTAAGCTGTTCAGACAGTCTTAATAGGAACTGCATATAAAACTAGGTAAATAAATGTATAAATAAAATGTAAATGTTTTATATAATAATTATACCCTTACCATATTTCTGAAAAAAAAATAACTTTAGGAAAAACTGTAATAGACTAAATAATTTAGTAATACTTAGGTTTTACTAATTGAAAAATTATGCAATTGAAAGCAGAAGAAACCATCAATAAAATAGTAATTTGCAAAATGCTACTATGGGCTGTTCTAGATGGGATTGATGTATATTTGGATGCTCTCTTGTGGTTTTTGTTGCCTTTATGACTATTTTATTGCAAGCAATCTATGTGATTTTATGATTTTTAATAGTTTTTACTGGGGGGGGTATGTATGAATCTGCTATAGTCAGACAGCTATAACAAATTCAAATGAATAAATAAGTTGCTGTTGTAATATTAAAATGAACTGAACATCCACTCATCAGTGGCTCTTACCATTATACTTTGGTTTAACTGCTCCAGTGACATGATTTATTACAAATGAAGAACTTGCCTTTGAGGCAGTAAGAATTGCTACAAAAGCAAGAAGTTGTCTTGCTTTTGTAGTCTTAGTGATCATTGGAGTCTTAGTGATCATTGGAGGAATGATGGCTCACTTTGTTTTCTTGCTCCTAGTATTCCAGATTGACTACAGGATATCAAAACTAGATAAAGACATCACAGTAGAGACTTCTGGTGGTGACATCAAGTCAGTGCAGAGCAAGGAGGAGGGGGTTCCGCCCTTTTTGCATGATTTTTCTTGTTTGGAGGCCTATCAAGGCGCTGTAAATCCTGGAGGGATCTACAAAATAGAGGAGAAGCCTGGGATGTAACGAGGAGAAAGCGACCTCCCGTTATAAAGAAGGGAAGACCCCCAAATCTGATGAGAAGGAGGTCAGCCATTATGGTGGAGCCAGAGCCGTGACTCCCAACTGTGGATCAGGAAGAAAGAAGGGGAAAGCAGCATGAAGGCATTGGTGGCGGCTTATCAGACCCAGCGTTTGAGGAGCTTGTACCTGAGGAGTGAGACCTGGAATTAACACTACGGTGAGAGTGTGTCTCCAAGGTGAGGGGAGAAGCAGCCCCTGGATACGGTGGCAATTTGACGGTAGGAGTGGAGGTTTGTAGAAGATTGAGAATATTAAATTGTGAGACATAGAACGTGAGGAAGCCCTGGAAGGGGGCAGATTAAACTGTAAAACACATTAATTATCTGGATTGGGACTGTGCTGGAATAGAGCATTTTGAACTGTATGGAAGTTTCTGGACTTTGCGAGTTTTGCAAGAAGAACTTTCACTTGTGTGGGAAGAAAGACTGTGTTAAATAGATGGAAAGAGTCATCTAGTGGCAAGAAGATGAACAGTGGCTGATGTAATATATAGAGACTGGACAGGAAAATAGTTGTAAATATCTGCAGACCTATGGCCCTTAAATACCCAGCTGATCAGAGGACTTTGTATAGTATTCTGTAAAAAGTGCAGAAATACTTACAATACATACTATAAGTTACATATAACTTACATATAATTATATAGAGAGATATTTATACTTATATTTATATTTATAGGCGTATAGATCAAGTAGACCTAAACCTTTATATATAGCAATCTTATTATCTATAATATTAGAATTAATTTAGAGGAGATTAATATATTGCATAGTATTTATTTTACAGATATATATATATATATATATGTAAAATATATACATATATTTTACATATATGTAATTAATTGGAAATCAATTACCTATCTATACCTACTTCTAGCTATTTTTATATATCTGAATCTGACTTAGACTGTAATCTATACATATATATATATATACTTATATGTTAGGTGTAATATTTGTGTGATATTACTGATAGTATTACTATTGTACATTGACCTATCTAGAGGAAATATTTATTAGAGGTTAACATACTATATTATATTGTAGGATATGTGATTATAAATTTGAGAGTGAATATAGCACTATTGGATTAATACCATATCACAATACTTAATATTGAATGGTAATCAATGTACAACCTGAGAAACTTCTGCATAGGATAAGTGAGTAAGCAGAAACTATATGGGTAGATGGTAGCTAATTGATGGTACTGTGGAAGAATATTTTCAGGGTATTGAAAATGACAAGCACGACAACAACTATGAAGATAGGGAAAACATATCAAATCCACCATCCTCTCCATCAGGTCAATGCTCATTAGAGAGTATGCTGAGTGGTGAGAAAACAGGCTCAACACTGAGTATGCAGAATATACAGATGACTCTCCTGATATTCCAGGAAACAATGACGAGAACACCAGAAGCTATAGCGAGAAACCATGAAGAAATGAAAAAACGAGATGGGAGAGATGAAAGGAGATATTTGTAAACTTGATGATAAAATAGAGATGATACAACAGGCAATAGCTAAGAACAAGCAGAAAATACAGATGGTGGAAACCAATTCAGAACAAATGGAAAAGAAACAATGGAACAGAAATTGATGGCAGCAAACAGAGATCTGGAAGAGGCTATCATCCATTTAGAAATGGAAAAAGCAGCCTTCTTTTTGAGATTTCAAAATGTAGTGGAAAGTAAAGAAGACCTGTTAAAGATCATGACAGAATTACTAGCAGACACTGCAGAAAAGCAAGCAGGAGATCCAAGATGTTATGGACGAAATCTACAGGATACATACCAACTATGCAAGACAGCATAAACTACCAAGTTCATGTGGGATTCTCTAAGAAAACAACAAAGAATGAAATATACAGGAGGACAAGTGATGAGCCACTGATCTATAAAGGAAAAGAAATTCAAATCCCAAGAAGGGTTAGGGAACAAAGGAGAAATTATAGATTTTTGTCTTCGCAATTTGTTAAGTACAAGGTACTGTTTAGATAGCTTATACCAGAAGGAATGTTGATCTCGTGGCAGGATAAGAAATTTAAAATCGATACTTTGGACAAAGCACAGGAATTTTATGATCACTATTTAGCAAAGGATGAAGATCAAGATAGCAGAGAGGAGATAGAGAGCAAAAGCCAAGAGAAACAGCAAATAGAAGAGAAAGAGGTAGTTCAAGGCGAACAAGGATGAGCGGAAACAGAACGTATTGAAAGAGAAGAGAAGGGAACAAGAGCACAGAGAGAAATCAGGATAAACAGAAGACTGGGACCCACATACAAGCAATAAGATGGAGGAGGAAATTAAGATGATATCAATTAACATCAATGGAATGAACTCACCAGCAAAAAGGAAACAAACATTAGCAAAACTACAGAAACAGAATATGGGCATACAAGAAGTACATATTAAGAAGCAATATGGTAGTATCTTAGAATATCCCAAAATAGGGAAACTCCATCTATCTCTCGCCCACCAAAAGAAGAGAGGAATAGCGGTATATGTTAAAGAGTGGTTAAAACCCAAGCATATACTAATGGTCAAAATAATAATAAACCAGAAACAAACATTGCTCGCAGTAATCTACACACGAAACAATAATCAGAAGGAATTATATTGTAAATTGCATGGGAAAATAATAGAGACAAGGCATGAAAACATATGTTTAGCGGGTGATTTTAACGCTGTGATGGATACTTAGAAAGACTACACAAGTAATAAAAAAAATTATAATAAGAGAAGAACATTGCCAAATACATTTCTTGAGATGGTACAAAACTTGCAAGATACATGAAGACATTTAAATTTGAAAAAGAATCAATACACCTTTTACTCAAACCCTCATAATTTTTTAAAAAAATTATATATATCATTATGTGGATGGTGTGGTGTTTGAGTATCATGCATTTCAATACAGATAAACTTATTCATAATTATTACATTCCATTTTCCTTATTCCATATTATTTACCCCTATCCTTTACACAATTTTTTTTATTTTCATATACCGTATTTTTCAGAGTATAAGATACACCTTTTTCCCCCCTAAAAGGGGGTGAAAATTTAGGTGCATCTTATACACTGAATGTAACCCCACCCATCCACTGCCCCCCACCCTTTGGCCTCTGCCTTGCAGCAGTTACCTCCTTGCAAGCAAGAAAAAACAGCTCCTTTCAGCTTCAGCACAGGCTAATTGGCATAAGTTGATTGGATCGGCTTCCCGACTCTCAGCTGATTTGCTCTCAGCTGTTTTGTGCAGGGCTCTGCTGCTTGCTGCAAAGAGGTAAATTGCTGGAGCAGATTTTTTTTTTCCTTGTACTAATCAAGCAATACTGAAAACAAAAATGAAAGTAAAGCAGGCTGTTTGCTGTTTGCTGCAATGTCGCAAAATTAGGCAGAGGCAGAGGGAGATTTCTTTTTCTTCTTTTTCCTCACCAAAAAAGGTAGGTGCAAACAATGGGAAATTTAGAGCAAAAGAGGAGAGTTCAAGATTTTAAAACACAAAAGAAAAAAAGGAGAAAGAAAAAGGCAAAAATAAAAATGGGAAGGGAGAAAAAGAAAAAGAAATGAAAGAGAAAGATGTTATACATATTTAGAATTGAAATATGAATAGTAGTAAGAAATAAATGGTAAATCATGATTGTAAAAATGAAATGAATAATAATTGGAATATTTGTCTTTGTATTTTTGAAATCTAGACAATGATAAGTTTTTATTTTTTTATTCTTTTAGAAATATGAATAAGTATAAACTGTAACAATTAAAATACCTTTAATGGTATATGATGGTGAAATTTAAAAGGATTACGTTGTAGCTTGGATAACACCTAGAACATTTTTAAATTTAATTAGGGAAATTGTAACAATTGAAATATTTTTAATTATATATTGTGATGAAAGTAGAAATGATTAAGTTGTGATTTGGAGGATTAGATGGGCAAAACTATTTGGGTTATAGGGAGAGTTTAAAATGTGAAAATCAGTAACATAAGGGGAAAGCTCTATTTAACTGGGGAATTGTAATAATTGAGATACTATTAATTGCATATTGTGTTGAAAGCAGAAATGGTTAAGTTGTGGTTTGGAGGAATATATGGGGAAAATTATTTGGTTTATTATTATTGGTAAATATAATTAATTGATTTGTAAGAAATTGGATTGCATGGAAATAATTGGAATATTCATATTCATATTGATTAATATACAAAAAGATAGTTATATAACTAATTGATTTATATTAAAATGTTGAATTTGTATTAAACAATTGTAATATTACATAATTAACCAATGTGAGGATGGATATAAAAATAGATGACAATTGGAAGAGGTATAATATAAAATAGAAGGGAAAAATTGAATTTGATTAAGATTAGAGATGAGGATGAAGGGTAATATTGTTTTTTTTAAAAAGTAGATGAGGAATAAATATGGCAAAAAGGAAATATAGAAATTGTAAATTTGACTGAAATGACTAAACACTGTTTAAATTTGTGAACCGGCCAAATACTCTGTTCAAAGAAAATACATTGTATGTTTGTATGTGTGTTTGTCTAAAAAATTTAAAAAAAATTATAAAAAAAACAAAACAAAAAAGGTAGGTGCATCTTATATTCCAGTGCGTCTTATACTCTGAAAAATATGGTAAATATTAACAAGTATGCAATAACATCTAAATCGATATGCTTTAACATCCACCATATTAGCTTTTGTTATAATTTCAATAGTATAACCCTCAAGTAGAAAAAATATGAAATTGCCCATCTGTTTTCTTTTCTCCTCTATACTATATTTCACCCAATTTTACAACAACAATCCATCTCCTTTCCTCTTCTTTCTCCTCCCTCTCCTCCCTTCTCCCCTCTTTCTCTCTACTTCCCTCCTACCTTCTCCTCTTTTTCTCTCTACTTCCCTCTCTCCTTCTCTCCTTCTCCTCTCCCTTCTCTATTTCCCCTATCTCTTCTTCTCTGCTTCCCTCTCCTTCCCTTTCTACTCTTCTCCTCCCCTCCACTTCCCTCTCTCCTTTCCCCTCTCTACCCTTACTCTTTCTTCCTTCCTCTCCTACTCCCTTCCCCTCCACTCCATTTCCCTCTCTCTTTTCATTGTTGTATATAATATTCCCAATACCTACAGGATATGGTGTATTTTCCAATTCATATCTTTCAACTATAATTATACATTCTATAACTATAAACTTCAAGTTATATTCAAAATTAAAGGAAAAAAGACTTAATCATTAAAACATGTGTTACTGATAATAATGATCATAATTATATCATATTGATTAATCTTCATGTTAATAATTTTACACACATCTTCATTCTAATCATATATATATATATATATATATATATATATGCACAACTACAATATTATTCTTTTAATACTAACATCACTTCATTGATCAAACAGCATACCGTCTGAATACCAATTTCTTACATCCTAATATTTAATTCTTTGTGTCTATTTTTCATATTTCTTTTCCTAACTAATTTGACTTTGTGATACATTGCTTTACACCTTTCCATTCTAAACTTCCACGAATATTTTTCCCCTCCACATTATTATATTCAAGGACATGATACTCTGTTTTGTTATTCATATTCCCACTATTTAACTCTTCCTCCTGTATATTTTAAAGTTTGTTAATACACATAAATATATCTACTTTCACATTACTTATACAAGTCATATTTTATACACTTTTAATAATACCATCATTCAACCTCTCATTTCCAATTAATAATGAATTCTTATTCATAATTTTCCAGTTTCATATCTTTTTTTGGTAATGTTTATCCTAATATTTATTTATATTAAATACCAACTAATTGTTCAGCCTATATCATTTTAATATTAACATATAATCATGACATATCTATAACTCTTTTTCTCCCCTTAACCATTATCTCTTATTCACATCCTACCCTTTAATCCTACCTTTTTTTTTACTTGTCTCCCCTGTTTTCCTCTTAAGTCTTTTATTCCATCTACTTCAAAGTTTATATTCTGAATCCATAATTTAATTTTTTCTCCTTGCCCTGTCTTTTCCCACTGTTTAATTTGAAAACTTTCTGCTCTAAATCCTATCATTTCCCTCCAAACCTGTTTTCATTCCTCTCATTTCTTTTTAAAATCTTTTAAAATGCTTTCCCTCTGTTTTAATTCCTCAACTCTTATTAATTTTAATAGTTAATAATTGAACTGCCGCTGCACCTAGTCTTCAGATAAGGGGGTTTTCTGAGTCAGGAAAGGGAGATGCAGCTCCCCTCAACCTGCAAGGCAGCCCGCCTTTGCTTCACCACCCCTCCAGGGTGGCTATGCCTTCAAATGAAGCCTCCAACAGGGAGAGCTTAGAACGGACCTGCAGAGGTCACAGAACTCGCTTCTGAAGACGAGATCTGTGTTCAACCGGAAATCCTCATAATTCATGATTGACATGATATGGATGAACCCAGAATTGGAAAAGGACATAGAAGAAATAGAAATCATGACAAACACTTTGGCAGACCATAACTGCTGAAAGTGAGAAGAAAAGGAGTGAAAAGAAGAAGGAGATAGATGTTGAACCAAAGGATTTTGAAAGAGAAAGCTTATGTCCAAATGGTGGAAAAAGAGTTGAAACTATTTTTCCAAGAAAATAAGAAAGAACAAACATCATTGCAAAATTTGTGGGATACCACTAAAGCATACATTTGAGGATCAACAATAGTGTATGTAGCTCAAAGAAACAAGGAAAAGAGGAAACAACAAACCATACTTGAGGAAGAACTTAGAAAAGTGGAATTAATACTACAAAAAGAACCACAGAATGACAAAATTAAAGAAGAAAGGTCTCTAGTTGAAGAAAGGGCACAAAAATCTAAAAATGGTGAAACAAAATTTTTTTGAACATGCAAATAAACCAGGGAGATGGCTGGCATATAAACTAAAAAAAAAAGAGAAAGAGAAGAAACTAATACTATTAGATGAGAAGGGGAATTTATGCTATCGGATGGAAGAGAAAAAAAAATCACACAATTTTTTTTTGAGGATTTGTATAGGCAAGAAGATATATCGGAAGAGAGTATAAAACAGTACCTAAGGGAGAAAGGATTAACTACAATACTGGAAACTAAAAGGGAAATGCTGAATGACAAAATAACTTTGATAGAATTAAAAGAGGCAGTTAGGAAACAGAAAAATAATAAAACACCAGGACCTGATGGACTCCCTGCGGAATTATACAAAAATATACAAGAACCATTGGAGATGATGATGAATTATATAATGAAGCCCTGGCTGAAGCTAAATTACTGAGAATATGGTCCAAGGCATATATTACATTAATATTAAAGGAGGATACAGACCACCAACAGTTTAAAAACTATAGGCCTATTTCGCTTCTAAATGCTGACTATAAAATATTTGCTGCTATAATTGCAGAAAGAGTAAAAAAATTATTAAATGAAATTATTCACACAGATCAAAATGGTTTCCTATCAAAAAGGCAAATTAGAAACAATACAAGAATGGTAATGAATGGTCTTTTATGTTAACAATTGCCTGGAACCTAAATTAACTTATATGGATGATGACTCTAATGTTGGAGATATGTATAGGCCAGTTACAGGTCCTCTTGGTGGGAATATACGCCCCAAATAATGGACAGTCTGATTTCTATCAAAAGGTGTATCAAAAACTTATTGATTTGCAATATAACCATATAGGCGATTTTAAAGCAGTAATCGACAGGGATTTGGATTATTTACCGGGGAACAGTCAAAAGACAGAAAATAAGAGAATTCTTCCAAAAGTATGTGCAGAAATGAGAGATGAGTTGGGTCTTACGGATATATGGCAAGCGCTTCACCCTCAGACAAATTAATATACCTTCTTCTCTCCCAGGCATTAATCTTGGTCGAGGCTGGATATGATGTGGGCAACTACAGATTTAAAGACCAAAACTGTAGCGACAGAGATAGAACCTAATACCTGGGCAGACCATAGTCCATTATTGGTTAGGTGGAAGAGGGAGACAATCAAAAGAAATAAGAGATGGATGTTGAGAGCAAGTATTTTAATGGAGACAGAATTTCAACAAATGGTAAAGAGAGAAATGGAAGCCTTCTTTAGGGCCAACGATAATAAGGAAACCTCGATACCGATTTTGTGGGATATGGCAAAAGCCTATATGAGAGGGTTAGCGATTAAATATATAGCGGGGAAGAAAAGACAGAAATTTAAGGAGAGGGAAACCTGGACTGCGAAGTTGTGGACTGCAGAGAAGAATTTACAGATTAACCCACTAGATGGTAAAGCCAAGGAAGCAGAAGATGCAAGTAAACATCAACTCATATTACTAGACCAGGAGGAAATAGCACATAATCTTAGAATGGCCAAACAGCACCATTTTGAACATGCTTATAGGGCGGGCCGGTGGCTTACTTATAAACTAAAGAAGGAAAGAGAAAGTAGGTGGATAGACCAATTACAGGACAAGATGGGAGTCATATGGGTAGATAATGAATGGAAAAAAGGGATTGCACAGGAATTCTTTTCACAACTTTATGCTAGTGAGCAAGTGCCGGATGAGAAAATTAAGGTATATTTGGAACATTTGGATCTTTCCGAATTTCCAGATTCAGTCAAGGACCTGTTGAATAAGGAGATTACGGAAGGAGAAATAGAGATTGCGTTCAAGAGGCAGAAGGCCGGTAAAACCCCTGGTACTGATGGCTTGCCTGCAAAGATTTATAAAACCTTTACAGATCTATACATAAAATATATGAAAGAAAATTTTAATATGGTATTGATGGAGTCTAAGGCTCCCAAATCATGGCTAGAGGCCTATATTTCTCTAATACCGAAGGAAGGGGGGGGGGACCACACTCTGATACATAATTATAGGCCCATCTCACTTTAAAACGCCAATTACAAAATTTTTGCAGCTGTAATGGCAGCTAGATTTAAGAGATACCTTAGCGAATTCATCCATATAGATCAAAATGGTTTTCTACTGGCCAGACAGTTGAAAGATAATGTACGGATCATAATGGATGCCCTGGAATATTATGAGGCTCACCCTGAGATGCAGGCAGCGTTCCTCTTTTTGGACGCCCAGAAAGCCTTCGATAGGGTCAATTGGAATTATCTTATATTACAATTGAAATGTATGAAGGCTGGCGATCATTTCATAAATGCAATCCAGGCAATTTATAGTCAACAGAAGGCCAAGATTTTGGTCAATGGAGAAGAGTCAGAGGAGGTGATGATAGCGAAGGGAACGAGACAAGGCTGCCCATTCTCCCCATTGCTGTTTATATTAACGCTAGAACCTTTACTTAGGTCAATAAGACAAGAGGTGAGTATAAGAGGATTGAAGATCAGAGAACAAGAATACAAGGTCCAAGTGTTTGTGGACAACCTGGTCTTTGTTCTGGAAGAGCCATTAACATCTGGAGGCCGACTTATTGACATAATACAGAAATTTGGTGAGGTGGCTGGATTACAAATAAATAGGAAAAAACCAAATATTATAGTTAAAAACATGACGGAAATACAAAAATTAGAATTACAAAACACTTTGGGCCCCCAGGTAGTTTGTAAAGTCAAATATTTAGGGATTTGGCTGTCTGATAGATGCTCCTCAATAAAGGCAGATAACTATCTAAAATTAACTGAGCAACTAGACAAAGATTTGGAGAAATGGGGCAAGATACAATTGTCATTAATGGGACGGATAGCCTTAATCAAGACCCACGTAGTGCCCAGAATGGTATTTCTCTTTCTTTTTTTTCTTTTTTTTTATTATAAAAGTTTTTATTGGTTAAAAATAAACAATATTATCGCTTACAATATGTGGAATTTTCGCTATCCTTTTACAAAGATATATATATATTCTTTTTTTTTCACATACAGCAGATCTTCCCTTATTAGAATTTCAAATTTAACAACCAGATTTATACAAAAATATCAGTTCGGTATCCAGAGTAATATCAAAATAAGAGATGTCATAAAAGGCACAAGATAATAGATTCCTCCCACTTCGTCATTTCTTAATTCTAGGTCTCAAGGTTCTGGCCTTAGCACCCCCCTCCTCCCGGACCGTCACGGCCTCGCCCGCCCCTGTTCCTTGATCATCTGGTACCTCCCCTTCCTCGGTTCCTGTATCTTCCCCCTCTAGGAGGGTCTTATGTTGCTCCAAATAGGCCTTAGCCTCCGCCACACTATTAATTTTCTTCCTACTGCCCTCCCTGAAAATCATCAAACCTTCCAGCATCAACCACCTGAAGCCAATTCCCTTAAGGTACAGTTTATTTGATAAAAAATAATAATTTATTCTTAATTCTCGTACCTGTCTAGGGATCTGCTTCAGAATGGTGACCTCCTTGCCCCTGTATATCAGCGCCCCCAATCTTTGATTTCTCAGTATTTCATCTCTCGTTACCCTTCTCACGAATTTAATGTGGACCTCTCTTGGGACACTGTGTAAAATTGCATATTGTGAGTTTACTCTATAAACTAAATCCATGTCCCATCTCATAAAGTCCAAACCTCTTTCAGTAAATTCGCCCAACAATTTAGCCATCACTTCTCGCAAATCTTCCTGGTCCACCTCTTCCACATTTTGAAACCTGAGAAAATAAGACATTCTATCCAGCTGCGAAGTTAAGATTACATTTCCTCTCATTTCTTCCCTCTTCTGGATTGCCCGCACCTCCCCCTCCAAACCTCCCACCTTTTTCTTATTCTCCTCTGCCACCTGTTGAACAGCAGTTAAATCTTTTTTCGTGACTACAATTTCAGATTTTATTTCCAATTGCCCTTTTTGCAGGTCATCAAGTTTATCAAGTTTCACAAGTTTCTCATCCAATTTTACCAATTTCTCCAGAATTTTTTCCATGTCACCTGCAGCTGGTCTTTGTCCTTTTGCCATCTTGCAATGATAAAGAATGAGAGGTCCTCAGGTAGGCACAAGCATCCAGAGAAGAAAAGATTTTCTTAAAAGTCAGCACTGTTTCCTCACAATCCACCAGAGGGCGCTCACCGAAGCAATGAGTCTGGCTCGTAGAGTAGGTCAAACAGGAAACCAGAGGTGGGTGATGTCATCAATTGTGTACAAAGAAGCAAGAAATCAGGCCCTGGCCATAACTCTCCAGGAAAGAGAGAGGCCTCCAGCCTCCCTTCTCGAATTCTGCCTCCACCATTCTCCACAAAAAATCAGCGAGGTAAGAGGTCTCCTTCTTTTTTCCTCCTCTTTCCTCTCAGCCACGGCGCCCTTCCCAGCCACAAGGGGGGGGAGAAAAACTTCACCCCCCCTCTCACTCGCAGGACGCCTCGTCGATTTGCCAATCAAGGTCTCTCCTTTTCTGCTTATTCTCCGGCCTGCATCCCTTCTTCTTCCGATCGCCTCTTTACATGCTGCCTTAATTTCAATATACACCGGGTCCTACAGGCGCATTGGCGCGGTCAGTGGCCTTGAGAATGGCCGCTGCACGCTGCCCCCACTCGCCGGAGCCTTGGGCGCACCAGTATTGGCCGCCCAGCCCCTGGAATTGAGGCAGGGGACCCCTGGCAAGCTGTCCTTAACGGTGGATACCCCAAAACCAGGGCACCCGGCCCCAAGGGGCCTCCAAGCGGGGGGGTTCAGACGCTGGGGCAGGAGCTCACCCAAGCAGCGTCCGTCACCATCCGGAACTGGAAGCTTCCTCTCGGTATTTCTCTTTCAAATGGCCCCAGTTAGACTAGATAAAACCTTTTTTAGGAACCTGGACAGGGCTACAAATAGATTTATTTGGCAGGGCAAGAAGCCTTGAATTAAGTTGAAAATGATGCAGAAACTGAAAGAACAAGGCGGTTTGGGGGTCCCAAATTGGAAGTATTACTATAATTCGGCAGTTTTGGTTTGGATCCGTGAGTGGATTACACTACAAAGGAGAAATCTGTTAGCAATCGAAGGTCATGATCTCCAACAGGGGTGGCATGCCCACCTATGGTGGGAGAGAGGCAAACCCCCCATATATTTTATGAAACATCACGTGCGAGGAGTCCTGATTGAGAGTTGGATGGAAATTAGGAAAACATATTATAATAAGGTACCACTCTGGGTTTCACCTGTGGAAGCTGTGATCTATCCGAGTCTGTATAATCCAGAGAAAAAATTGATTTACAAAGAAATATTAGATACAAATGGGAAGTTAAAAACTAAATTGTTACTAAATTGGAACAAGGTGTGAACCTAGACTGGTGGACGTACATGCAAATTAGCAGTAAGTATATGAAAGATAGACAGAGACTTGGGATTAGTCGAGAGGTGCAGATTTTGGATGGAATATTATTGGGGGTGGATGAAAAGGTGTTATCTAAATGTTATAAATTTCTTATAGCTATGGAGGTAGGTGAGGAAGGTACAAAGACTTCGGTTCATGCCTGGGAGAAGAATCTAGGTTATTCAATAGAGCCTGAGAGGTGGAGCGAAATTTGGACTAAGAATATGAAATTAACCCGGTCAATAGGATATAAAGAAAATATATATAAAATGGCATATCAATGGCATTTACCACCAGCCAGACTCGCAAAAATGTTCCCTGGAACACCCTCAGTCTGTTGGAAATGTGGCATTAAAGGCGGCACATATTTCCACTAGTGGTGGACCTGCCGAGCGGCAATGAAATTTTGGAAGAATATTCTGAAGTGGCTCAATGAAATGTTGGGGCAGCATATACAATTGCGTCCTGAGGTATTTTTATTAGGGATAAGACCCGAAAATGTTAATAGAACGGCATGGTACCTGTTTCTGCATATAACAACAGCTGCAAGATTGGCGTGGGCCCAATACTGGAAG
Organism: Ptyas mucosa; assembly: GCA_012654045.1. NCBI lineage: Eukaryota > Metazoa > Chordata > Lepidosauria > Squamata > Colubridae > Ptyas > Ptyas mucosa. The sequence continues at coordinate 3,371,716 of WNWU01013765.1, read as the reverse complement.
ATGGATGTTAGCCCACCCGAACAAGTAGTAATTCAGAAAATAATGAATTGTGCAGAATCAGATCAGCCTACTATGTTACTGAAAGGACGGGGGGGGGACACAGATTACTATATATCTTGGAATCAATGGTATAATTGGATGTCAAATCGAGCTATAAATAGAGATATTGGATAAGCATGTCAATTGGTATATGTAATAGACTTTTGTACGTTACCCTATATATGTAATGGGACAAGTTTATTTCCTTCTCGCGTTGTGATATAGACCGCTATAGATTTAATGTTTGTTGGATGTATAAGATAAAATTTAAAAAAAGGGGGGGGAAAAAGAATGGTAATGAATGTTTTGGAATTCTATGAACCAAGCAGCTTTTATATTCTTAGATGTGCAAAAAGCGTTCGACAATTTAAATTGGCAGTTTCTTATCCAGCAATTAAAAACTATGAATTTCGGGGAAAAGTTTGTGAGGATGGTGACTGCAATATACTCCACTCAAACAGCAAACATAATATTAAATGGGGAAATAACAGGGAAATTTAACATAGCTAAGGGTGTAAGACAGTGATGCCTGCTGTCACCTTTACTCTTTATCCCAGTGGTGAAATGTAAAATCTGTTACTACTGGTTCTATGGGTGTGGGTTGGTGGGGGGGGGGTTAATGTGATTGGGTGGGCGTGGCCAACTTTTTTTTTTAACTTTTAAAAGCATTTTTTTCTACAACCTCTTCGGCCGATGGGGTTGTAAAAAAATGCTTTTAAAAGGCTCTGAAGATCAGGCAACTCAGCTGGGATCGTCAGAGCCTTTTAAAAGCATTTTTTCTACAACCGTAGAAAAATTGCTTTCAAAAGGCTCTGACGATCCCAGCTGACCCGTATGATCACCAGAGGCTTTTTTTCCTTTTAAAAGCATTTTTTTGGCTGAAGAAAAAATGCTTTTAAAAGTAAAAAGAAAAGCCTCTGATGATCGTGCAGCTCAGCTGGGCATAGGGGGTGGGCAGGGATTTTTTGCTACAGGTTCTCTGAACCACCGTATCGCTACCGGATCAGGCGATCTGATCCAAACTGGGAGCATTTCACCCCTGCTTCATCCTCTTGTTAGAGGTATTGCTAGCACATATTAGAAAAGAAAAAGGTATAAAAGGAGTAAAAATTTAAAAAGAATACAAAATACAGGCATTTGTGGACAATTTAGTATTCTTTATAGAGGAACCCCTGGAAACAGGAACTAAATTAATACAAGAAATAAAAGAATTTGGCAAGGTGGCAGGACTTAAAATAAATAAGGATAAAATAAAGATAATAACCAAAAATCTTACTGAAAGCCAGAAAAGGGAATTGGAGGACAAATTGGAAATACAGATAACTAAAAAGGTTAAATATCTTGGAATTTGGCTGACAGCAAAATGCTCCACAATAAAAGAAGATAACTATAATAAACTGCTTTATCAAATCAAAAAAGATCTAGACATTTGGAGGGGAATTGCCACAATCAAAATGAATGTATTACCACAAATTCTGTATCTATTTCAAACAATACCGATAAAATTAGGCAAGAAATTTTTTGAGGAGCTGAATAAAGTAACAACTAAATTTGTTTGGCTAGGGAAGAAACTCAGAATAAAATTTAAATTACTACAAGATAGTAGAAGCAAAGGTGGTTTCGGACTCCCAGATTGGGAGCTATATTACCAAACAGTGGCCATAACGTGGATAAGGGATTGGATAAGCTTAAATAATAAGAGTATATCGACTTTGGAAGGACACGGTTTGCAACTAGGGTGGCACAGATTCATTTGGGAAGGGAAAAGTAAAGTACACACATACTTTTAGAGATACCAAGTGAGAGAAGCTCTTCTATATGTATGGGGGAAAATAAAGAAAAATCATTATATCAAAATACCAACTAGGCTATCAACTATGGAGGCGATGATATATCCAAATGTTTTGGACTTGGATAAAATTGTAAGGTATAAAGAACTATTAGATGCCCAAGGGAAGTTAAAAACAAATCAAGAGTTAAAACAACAAGGAATAGATATAGATTGGTGGCCGTACCTGCAAATTCAGGCAAGATACAAATAGGATCTAGAAAATATGACTTCTACAAAGAGCAACAAGAGCTTGATAAAATAATTCAGGGAACAGAGGAAAAAATGATATCCAAAGCATATAACTATTTCCTGAGATTTAAGATGAAAAAAGAAACTGTCAAAGAAACTATGATATCCTGGGCAAAGAATTTTGGCTATAATATTGAATTAGAACATTGGAAAAAATTATGGGAAAAAATTATAAATTAACAATGTTGTCAGTTTATAAAGAAAACCTATATAAAATGTTTTACCATTGGCATTTACCTCCTGCTAGATTGGCCAAAATGTTTCCAAATTTATCTGCGGAATGTTGGAAGTGTAAAGATAACCAACATACATTTTATATTTATATTTATATTTTACATTTTTAGGGGAAACTTATTATTATTTAGTCTGGGACATGTGGTACAAATGGCTAGAGATCAGAAGTAAAGATTAAGTAAGGTAGTTTAAAAGAAATACTAAAATTCAAAGAAAATTCAAAGATAATGTATATAGTTAAAGAAAAAATAGGGAATGCTATATATGTTTTGTATGTATGTGTATTATTGTTGCTGGAATGCTGTAAAAATTGTAAATGTGATATAAAATGATAAAATATGTTTAATAAAAATATTTTTTTTAAAAAGACACCACAGTAGAAAGGACAGACAAGTTGGAGGTCTGCTTCCCAGATGAATACCCAAAATGATTGTGATTCTTCTTTACTTGATATGGAAAGTTCTTTTTCATGCTTGTAATCCATTTTATCAACATCTGGAATTTGTGAAAACCACAAATTTGTTTTTATGGAGATAAGCTTCTTCTTCTTCCTTCTTCTTCCACTTATTAATTTGTTTCTTGATTTGGGATGAGAGATTCTAAATTAAGCCTGCAATAAAGCTATATTTAAAAAATATTTTATATACCATAAACCAGTTAAAAGTTCAAAAATATACAAAATATGGCTTAAATGTTTTATTCATAATTTAAAGAACATGTTTAATACTTTATAATCCAGCATTAATTCTTCTCCTTATGGTTGCCTCTCACAAGGAGACTAAAAGATAGTAATCTCCAGGTTTGGAGTGTGAGAAATCAAGAGACAAGGGAAATTGCCAGCATTATTTGTTTCAATTGCATTAATTTCCATTTCCCACCCTTAATATCACAGACTTGTCTCCATAGGCACTCTAGAAATAGGAATTATTTTATTTTATTTAAGTTTTCCATTTCTAGACTGCCATGTTCAAGTTCAAAAAAGAAGTATTTATATTTGCCTTGTTTTCTAAATATGGAAAAGCTCTTTCTTTTAAAGATTTATCATCTTTACTTCTAATCTTCTAGGAAGCAAAAGTAAAGCAAGGCCCCCTAGGATGAGAATCACAGAATTTCTCATTTTCTATTGATTTTTCATATTCTTATTATCTTTATGTCTATGCAGGAACTCAAGATAATATATGCCTTGCATAATTATTTCCATGTCAATTCTTGCGAGTCCCTGCTTTACCCAAGGGCTCCAATATCTTAATTAATGAGTAACTGCAAAATATTTATATATGTTAATATGAGTTTATCGATCTATGATTGGTTCTTGTATTGGTTCGTAATCACTGAATCAGAAATATAAGAGAGAGGGGGAGGGGAGGGGAGAGGGAGAGGGAGGGAGGGAGGGAGAGAGAGACACACACACACACACTGATTTACTACAAAGGAGTTGTCTTAGGATTGATCTCTCCTAGCCACCAAGGAATGGAACTATTGAAGCCCCAAAGAAAAGAAAGAACCACCAGAACAATAGCCTTCCATTCCCATAAACCTGACCAATAAGATATCATGATCAATAGCAGACCAGGTTGACTGGAGAACTCTGGGAGTTGAAGTCCACATATCTTAAAGTAGCCAAGGTTAAGAACACTGATCAATGGTATTGAATGCCACTGACAGATCACAAAGGCAGAGCCAGGAGTGCTCTTGCCTTTGGCCGCCTTTGAAAATAGTTTACAGGTCAGGATTTAGGGGCCTGAGGAGTATTAAAATGCTTCTTGAAGAAGTCATTCTTCTCTATAGAGATCTCATTTGTGATTAAAAATGGATGGTAATTTATTGGAAAAGAGCAATAAATAAATATGGCTGACTTCATGCAGACACAAAATAGAAGCAAAATGGTTTAATAAATTCATAACTGCTGTATCTGTGTGGGCTTTGGTTGGTATTTCCCATAAATTTAAAAGTCTACCCATTTCTACCTTAGTGAGATAGAGAATCTTTGTCTTACCAGCATCTCCATGAAAATTCATTGGTAACCCAAAGCTAATTCAGTTTTCACCAAACCTTCATTTTTGAAGTTGAGTTGCAACTCCCCTGGGAAAGACAAGCCCAATTCCTTGACCACTTGGTGTCCAATTAACTTGCTTGTATTGCAGGCTTTAATATAAACAAAAGTTTGCTTCAGCAGATTTTCAGCATTAAGGTTTCTTAAGTTATCTTCCCACTGTGATTTCTGCTATTGACATGAGACATGGCTCCTGGGAAGTAAATGCATGGCACTGAAATATTCATAACCTGGCTGAATCTATCAAGAGCAAACCCTGGTGGAATAACATTTTAAAAGCCTACTCTTGCCCATTTGTGACTGCATGCTATGAAATGAGATAATTGGTCTCAATTAACTACAGCAACCACCTACTGCATTAACTAAAGATTACAAATTAAATTCTTATCATGTCTCTTTGTGAAAAGGAAGCTATATATAAACAGTTATAATGGAGTATGCTTAAGTAAAACCCACTTGGATCAATTTTTTTAAAAAAGAACTCTGAGATTGAATTTAAATATGTTATAATTTAGGAAAGAAAACCTTTCATCTAACAATAACAAAAAAATCTAAATATGTGTGCTTGACAGGACATTAATCAGGGACATCAAGAATTATTGTAAAAAAGATGCTCTTCCATGTATTCTTGGATTCTATTCATTACAGCCACCATGTCAGAGATTATAGAACTGTGATCCAAGAAAATTCAGAGGACCAGTTTCTCAAGCAAATTGACAATTTTCCATGAGTATTTTCCATAAGTAAACCCAACAAGATACAACTCAGAGAATCACCCAGAAACAGGGAATCATGTCACCAAGCTAAATTTGGGCTGTTACAATAAGAATTGTAAAGGATTATGATTTGGCCTCAGAAAAGCCCTTATAGCAAAACAACATAAACTGAAATATGACTCAGCTTTTGCTCAAGGAAAAATTCTGAAGGGATAATGCAAAATAAATTTAAAATTGAGCAATTCTTTCATTTAAGAGAATATATATTTAAAATATTTTCATCCCCCCCAGGAGGGATGTGCAAGGGAGCCAATGGAAGGCTTGGCAGGCAGCCAAATGGGACAATTCCACCAAGTGGAAGCTTCCAGGCATCACCCCAAACCCAACCATGGAGTAGTTAAGAGAGAAATTCAGAGGAATGGAGTTCCATGCTGGGGTGATGCTGGGAGACATCCACTACAGTGACCCTTGCTACTATTCCTCCACAACCAGTGGTTCCAGCACCATCAGCAGCTGCTGGAGCCCCCCCCCCTCAAGGATTTTATCTGGTCTGTGAGAAGCACCACACACACCTCTTTGTGGCCCACTTTGATGAGCACTGGAACTGCCTAGCCAACTTCTTTGCTCAGGCTTGGCACCAAATGGAGCACTATGGAGCGATGTACCCAGATGATGCAACCCGGGTCAATGCCATCACTGCCAACCTGGATGAGGGTGCCTCAGAATGGCTGGTGTCATTCCATGATGAAGATGCTTTGGATGTAATCCACCTCAGTGCTTTTATATGGGCCTTACAAGAGCACTTCGAGGATCCCCTGCAACCTGTCAAGTGGAGACCTACATTCATGCCCTGAAGCAGGAGAAACAACCGATGATGGAGTACATCCAAGACGTCTGTCAACTAGCCAGCCATCTAGCCTGAATGCCTCCTGGTCACCCACTTCAGAGAATAAGAAGTCATACCACAGCTGCCTGTTCTGGCGGGTGCCTTGAACCCTGCGAGCATGGAATCGCGTGGCCAGTGAAGTAGAGATTGACCTTAATTGAATTCCACAAGCATATGGGACAAGAAAGTTGCAGCTATAGCCCTGCTGAGAGGCTGAAAGCTTAGAGAGGGAGGAAAGGAGAAACACCCTCTGGCTAAGTGGGGAAGCCACCCCAGAGCCCTACCAGATGTTTCCACTGTGACAAGAAAGGGCACCAGGCAACCAAGTGTCTTATGCCATACCCGATGTCCACCCCCCAGCCTTGGGGCCAACCAAAGAGAGGGAAGAACCTGCCAAAACCAATAAAGGGGGCTCGCATGCGACAACAAGTCACAGAGTTCATCCCTCTATCCAGAGAGGAAGGTTTCCACTCTACCAAGGTGGGACCTGTCATTTACAAGAATAACAGCCAGGGAGAAGACGACCTGATGGTAAATGGCACCACTATTCCCATGACTGTTATGGTCAAGATCATGGTGGCTTCTTTATGCAGTGAAGGGGTCGTAATAACCCTATTGGACTTGGGATGTACTAGATGCCTAGTCAGCCCCCAAGTGGTGGACAAGGCTGAGAAAGTTGAAGAAGCCCATGGCCTTTTCCCAACTAGATGGTTTGATAGCAGGTGATACGCTGGCTACCTATCTGACTGAAACAGTGGAGCTAAAGGTCTCTACCCATCATAGCCTCTGTGATGACTGGGGCTATGGTGTTGGGCTTACTGTTAACTGGGACAGAATTAGATGATAGATGAGAAGGAAAGTAGCAAGCCAAGGTGCAAGAGTGAAAGTGTTAGATAGCCACCACAAGCCTGTGGCTAAAAGAGTGAAAGCAGAGACTACTAACAAATAAAAAGGGGGAGAGATCTCAGAGGCATTAATTCCCAAGGAATATTGTGACTAGCTGAGGTGTTCAGTGAAGGGGAATCCAATCTGCTCCCACCCCATTGCCCTACAGATTGCGCTATTGAAATTGTGCTTGGGGCCAAACTGCCAAAACCAAAGTTGTATTTGATGACACCCAGGAAATTGGAGGAACTCCAAGTATTTGTGGATAAGAATCTGGCCAGGGGTTTTGTTCAGCCAGCGAAGTCATGAATGGCAGCCCCTGTACTCTTCAAGGAAAGAAAGAATGGGTCCCTTAGGTTATTAATGGGTTATGGCAGGTTAAATGACATTTGGATAGAGAACATGTACCCCCTCCCATTGATGAAAGACATGTTAGGATACCTCGCAAAAGGGAGGATATTTATGAAATTGGACTTGGCATATTACCAAGTATTAGGGGGAGTGATGAGTGGAAGACAGCATTCAACTGCCCACTGGGCTGTTATCAATTCTGCATGATGCCATTTGGACTGTATGGGTCCCCGGCCATTTTTATGCAACTGATAAATGCATGTACATCTGCATGAACATCCAGATAAAGGAATCCGAGTGTATTTAGATGACATTTTGATCTACACTGAGATGATGGAGCATGTAAAATTGCTCAGAGCAGTACTCAAGAAACTCCAAGAGGCTCGTGTTTATGAGAAGCTGTCCAAATGTAACTTTCATAAAACCAGACTGAACTACCTAGGGTACTGGATTTCACAAGACAGGGTTGAAATGGACCCTGAGAATGTATGAGCAATCTTAGAGTGGGAGGCTCCTTGGACAAGGAAGCAATTGCAAAGTTTCCTCAGTTTTGCTAACCTTTATAGGCAGTAAGTCTGTAGAGCTTCTCAGTCATCCAGGCCATGGTTGTACCAAAGGTTCTTCTTTTTCAGGAGACAACTGGACTTTGTTTTTTCTTTTGAAGACATTTCGCTTCAGTTCTGACAGGATAGTGGGGAATGGAAGGATTTATATTCCTTGCAGACAGCTGGTAATCTGCATCCTTTTAGAGGGTTATTGAAGCACTTGGAGGTTTACCTGTGTCCTCAGGGTCAGTTTTACAGGCAATTCATCCCTATGTTTGCCCAGATTGCCTTATCCATCATGAACTTACTAAAGCAAAGGGAGTTACTAAGTCCTGACCCAGTCAACCTTTAAAATGGTCGCTGGAATGCCTAGCAGCATTCCAGAAGCTAAAGTGCCTCTTTGCTGCCGAACCAATTTTAAAGAATCCCAACCCTGACCAGCCATTCATAATTCAAACAGGTGCCAGCAATGTGGCTGTGGGAGTGGTGCTCCTCCAGAAAAATGCCAAGAGGGAGATACATGCTTGTGCCTACACTTCCCACAAGCTCTCCGAGATGAAAAGATAATGGGCTGTCTGGCAGAAAGAAACTTACATAGTTCACTGGGCTTTCCTCACATGAAGGCAATTTCTGGAGGGCAACAGAATCCATTTCGAAGTGTGGACAAAAGAATTTAGAAGCACTAAGAATCCCCAAAAGCTATCACCCAAGCAGGTTCAATGGGCCCAATATTTTAATCAGTTTGATTTCACATTTTGTTATCTACCTAGAGGGAAAAACTTCCTCACAGACACCCTCTCCAGGATGCCACAGTACAAAACTGCCAGAGAGGAAATCATCAATTCTATCATCTTCTCCAGACAAGTGGCTGTGCCAGCCCTCACAAGGCAACAGAGACCCTCGACAACACCAGTTGCTGAGGACCTAGCACAGACTGTGAGAAGGACTTTGGCAGAAGATGAATGGTTCCAGCAACATAGGGATGAACATTCAATGAGAAATGGATTAGTGTGGATGGGGAACAAACTACCATATTTTTCAGACTATAAGATGCTTCAGACTATAAGACGCACCTAGCTTTTGGGGAGGAAAATAAAAAAAAAATTGCCTCTGCCTCCCAGCAATTTACCTCCTTGCAGCAAACAGCAAACAGCCTGGTTAGCTTTAGCACAGCCTGATTCAGCATGAGCAGCTGATTGGCAGTTGGATCTACCTCCTAGAATACTGCTGATCAGCTGTTCCAGGCTGCAGGAATTGCCAATGCCCATTGCCACCATCGCTGCCCATTGCCGCCTCCACACGCCCAATTTTTGCCTCCGCGTATCCCATTTTTGGCCCATTCCAGACAGCAGGAATAGGCAGTGGTGGCGATTCCCGCTGCCTGAAATGGGCCAAAAATGGGGTGCACGGAGGTCAAAAATGGGGTGCGTGGAGGCCGAAAACAGGACATGCAGAGGCCAAAAATGGGGCATGCAGAGGTGGCAATAGGTGGCAGCAGCGATGGGCAGTGGTGGTGGCAATAGGCGGTGACAATCACCACAGCCTGGAACAGCTTATAGGCAGTTTTCCAGGAAGCTGATCTAACCACAAATCAACTGCTCATGCTAAATCAGGCTGTGCTGAAGCTGACCAGGCTGTTTTCTGTTTGCAAGGAGGCAAATTGCTGGGAGGCAGAGACCGAAGGGTGGGGGCCAGTGGGTGGGCAGGGCTTCAGCAACATATGCTGTATAAGACAAACAGACATTTCCACCCACTTTTGAGGGGGGAAAGGAATGTGTCTTATTCACCAAAAAATATGGTATATATTCCAGCAAGCCAGCGGATCCTAGTGCTACAGTGCAGTCATGACACAAAAACCCCAAGACACGCTGGATTTCTGAAAACTCTCCATCTAGTTAAATGACAGTTCTGATGGCCACGCATGAAGGACATAGAAACCTATGTGGCCAGCTGCCCAGTGTGTGCATCAGTGAAAAGGATACCTGGGAAATCACCATAGCTGCTACAAACCGTGGCCAGCTCCTTGGCTCCCTCCCCTGGAAGAAAATATCAATGAATGTCAGGTGTGTCTCCATTCAAAACTCAAGAAAGGAAAACCCCAACTCCATGTTTGTAGAGAAAGGTACTTTTACAGAATTTGAACTGATATCAATGAAAGAAAAGCAAGATCTGAAGCAAAAGGCACAACAGTTACATATTGAAAGTATCCCCAAATCCCTCTCCCAAAGAGCCAGGGTAAATGTCCAATCCCCATTCCAATTGGTGTCATGTGGGCAGCATCTTCAGGTGTTTTCATCCATCTGGTATTCCAGGATGGTTGACCTTGACTGGGCATAAACAAGACCATACAGCTGTGCAGTAGAACATAGGAGCAATCCTCCCTGTTTGTTCACATAAGCCATCTCTCTCCAGCTCACCCCCCCCCCCAAATCCCACCCTTCCCCCCCCCCCCCGTTACTATGGCAGCTGATAGCAAGCAAGCATCATAAAGGCTGACAATGAACTTTATTGTTGAGTTACTGGAGAGTGCTGGGAATACCGTAATCTGATTTATTACAGACCTTTTCTCTAAACAAGCCCACTTCATGGCTTACCCCAATATCCCTCTGCCTGGTCATTGGGTAAAGTCTTTGTGTAGCATCTGTATCAATTTCACGGTGCTCCTAAGCACATAATAACAGATTGGTGGCTACAATTCACTTTAAAATATTGGTGTAAATTCTTGAATCTGTTAGGCTCCTCACAGAGTCTTAATTCCACCCATCATCCACAAACAAATGGAGCTTGTGAACATTCGAATGCCATACTAGAGCAATACCTCCGGTATTATATGAACTATTCGCAAGACAATTGTGTTACTATATGAGCATTCATGAATTGGAATAGATATGGTAACAGGTCAGCCAATGGGGACTGTTTGGTGACCCAAATGGCTCAGAGCCTGGCCGTGGCTTAGCTTGATTGATTTGTATATAAGAGTTGCTTTGTCCTTGCAACATAGACTCTGTATTATTATTGCTTCTGTGTTTCTGCTGCTCCTGATTTTGTATTCTGTCTTTTGTGATTCTGGCATGGGTATTGCGTACATGCATCTGCTTTATATTATTGTATATAAAGAAGTTTCTTATTTAAATGAATCCTGCTGAATTATTTACTTGTGTGTTAGTTGGATTGGTGCAAGCTTTGACAAATTAGTCTGAGCTTCTGCCTTTCACTGAAATAGTGTACAATAACTCTGTACACAGCAGCATTGATTTTACCCCATTCCGGGTAGCTACCAGTGTGGATTTCATATCCATGACAGAACTTCCTCAGCAGACCCTTTCAAATGCATCACTGGCTGAATAGATCAACTCTGCAAAATACCTGGCCGCAGTTTGCAAGGCACTAGAAGCCACAAGAGAAGCACTGAAAAGACAGGTGGACAGGAAGAGAGTACCCCAAAAGCAGTTTAGGATAGGGGATGGAGTATATCTGTGTACCAAATTCCTGCAGTTAAGGCAAGAAACTAGGTTCCAAGTATGTGGGACCTTTCCCCATCATCTGGATCATAAATCTGGTGACAGTGAAATTAAGGCTGCCAAAGACCTTAGACACATTCATCCAGTGTTTCATTGTAGCATGATGAAACCCTTTCATAATTCCTCCCTGCAACCAGTCACTGGACTTCACACAGATGGGAGGGGGAGGAGATGGGGGGGAGGAGAAAAACATTTTGAAGTTAAGGAGATTCTGAATCCACAAGGGGAAGCTGCAATACTTAACTCCTGTGGAAGGGATTCCCTCTAACAGAGACAGAATGGGTGGGGGACCACGGGTCTGTGCCCCTAAGCTCACATGCAAGTTCCATACCAAATACCAGGACAATATTAGTCAATGATGAGAATGTACCGCTAATGATGTGCATGTATTTCTTTTGTTTCAGGAATAATCTTTTTTTTAAAGGGGCATCATGTCATGGCTGAGGCCTGGCTTACTTTACAAACCCTGCTCACAGTCAGTCAAGAAGCTATGGTGGGGGGGGAGATAAATTGGGATGCAGGGGAGGCAAAGGGGGGAGGAATGCAAACAGCAATGACTTGAAGCCTAAGAACCTACCGATAAAGTCTGCCAGGTGGAGAGTCTGCTACCCAAACAGACTGAACTAAACTGACTGTACTGGATGGAATAAAGTGACAATGGGAAGGCCAGGGAGGAAGGAGGATATTTAACTCTGCTATTTGCGTGAAACCATTAGAATTGGCTTTGCTACTTCCGTATCCATGTTAGCTCAGTAAATTACACTCTTGAAACCAAAAATGTCCAAGGAGTCTTTATTTGCAGTATGAACCAAATGGGATGGTTGACAGTTTTGCATAGGACTCTAGACTATAGCATAAAATAACATGTAAACAAAATTTGGGGCATAATATGCTGGTGAAGAGAAAGATACTTTTGGAGGAGAGGGATAAAGAAAGTATAAATAAAACTATAAAGGTGTCTTGGCTCTATTATCCTCATCATTGTCACTAAAAAGCCCACATTATTGTAGGTGAAGGGAAAGCTGTATTTGTGATTACAGGGGAAAAAAAACTTCTAAAGGCTATAAGCAGTGTGACCATGACATATTAGAGCAGGGGTGTTAAACTCAAGACCCATGGGCCGGATCCAGCCCTTGGGGTGCTTAAATCTGGCCTGCTGAGCCGGCCTGGAAATATCAAAGGCCCAGACCGGGGTGCCTCTGGTGGATAAAATGGGATGCGTGTGGGACCCCTGTGCCTCATTTTCACCCTCCATGGCCTCCTGCAGCACTCTGCCGGTCGAAAACGGGACAAAACAGGACAAAAATGGGCTGAAAAATGGGACAAAAATGGCTGGTAGAGTGCTGCAGGAGGCCATTTGCAGACCCCCCCCCCGCCCTGTTTTGGCCAGCAGGGTGCTGCAGGAGGCATCTGTCCCACACACACACCCCTGCTGGACCGTGGAGAAGAACTACAATGCTGATCCGGCCCCCAAAGAAATCCAGTTTGACATCCCTGCATTAGTGCCACTGGACATTACATGACTAAAATGTTTTGGTGTTCATTTAGGTCCCAATTGAAGAGAATATATATAGCTCAAGGTTGAATTGTGGAATCCTTGGAGTTCTCTAAGCTTTATTTCTGCTTGCAGTTGTTTGTAATCTAAATAGTTAACATCACTAATTCATTACAAACATAACTTTGTTTAGATTTTGTAATTGCTGTTGTAAGGCTCCCTAATAATCTTCTCTGTTAAAAAAAATATGGAGCTGAATAGTGAAGGTTACCACTTGGTATCATCTGCAGGGAGGGATCAATGACATAGGAGAAAAGAAAAAAAAAGACTTGGGAGGCAGTGTCACATGGACCCCATAGATTGCCCATGTATTTTCTATATCTGATTCACAATGTGCAGCACCTTGTTAAGTCTAGATCTCAGACTCTATAAGTAAGGTCACTATTTGCATGGGGGAATCACAGGAGAATTCTAGTGCCTTTGGCTAGGCTGGAAGTAAAAAAATAAAAGCCAGAAAGGGACAATGACAAACCATTTCTATAATTCTACCTTTAGCAGAAAACAGGCTCAGCTGATGACATGACATCTACCCTATAAGGAAGACTGAACTAAGAAACCAATGATATGTAAGTCAGTATTACTTATATTGTAACAGCTATAGTAGCAGAATCTTGAAGTCTGAATGTGCTTTCCTTTCCTCTTTATCTTCATGTAAACTAGGAAAGAACTTTTCTGAGATGTATTGTCAAGTTGCTTTCTTTGCCCAGGCTCAGGCCTCTTTACTTGACTTGGTAGCATTTCTTTCTCCTGTCCTTGAAGGTCATTCTCTCTGCCCTCTACATACATCTATCTTTTCCAATTTTTAAGAGATTCATATAACACTGTTTATATGTGCACCTTGGACACATACAAATTACAAATGAGCTGACAAGGGCAAGCATTCTACCAGTATATCATACAGGAAACATCACTGGTTAAGTTAGTTCTACTTTATTGTAAAGCTACAGTTACAGAACCTTGCAAGTCTGAAAGTATGATTATCTTATTGTCTCCTTTATAGCCCGAGAAAGCCAGGAAATGTTGCTTCTGAGCCTCTTGCTCAGCCAGTATTCAGCTACAGCTTAGACCAGGGGTGTCAAACTCGATCTCATTGAGGACCACATCAGGGTTGCGGTTGACCTTGGAGAGGGTATGGGGGGGCATGGCCAGCTCGATGTCGCTTGTGTCATGGGGGCTGTGCAGGGCTGGGGGATCCATTGTCTCTAGCGGAGGAAGGCAAGACCAGGCTGAGCGCCAAACTCTTGTCCATTAGAGGAGCCTCGCCATCCCTCTCAGTGGAGGGCAAGCACCCAGTCCAGTCCTCAAGCTCCCAGGACACCAGGACCCCACAACCCAACCCAGCTTCCCCAAGGGAGTACCCGGCTGTGTTTACCTCGAGGCTGCTGCTGTTGTGCTCACTCTCCTTGGCCAGTTTGCTCATGGTGTGTATGGGAGGGCAAAGTGTGTGGGTCAGAGGGAGCCCCACTCCTCGATGCAATGAGACCCGGCTTTGTAACCAAACCATCCTCAGCGATAGGATGGGAGACCACCAGGAGAGGTCGAGAGGAGGGGACAAGGGGGTGGTGAAAGGGCAGCAGGGCTTCTGGTGGCCAAGTGCTAAGGCAGGACTTCCCTCAGACAACCCTCTCTCTCATTATAATCTCCTTCCTTCCTTCCTTCCTTCCTTCCTTCCTTCCTTCCTTCCTTCCTTC